>KN474761.1:296390-334234 GCA_000787095.1 Periophthalmodon schlosseri
ATACAATTCTATAATCAAAATAACCATGTGTATGTGAACGCAACAGGAGGTTAGAGGGCGGGACTAAAAACACAACTGAAGCTGCGACTGGCTACAGTTTTAAGATTCCTATTATCTTTGGGACGGTCTTTTATCTTTCTGTAAGTGAGCCCCTGGAGAGATCTGCACCGCTCATCTCCAAAACGGAAACCGGGCGGCCGCTAAAAAGATTATTCTCGTCAAAATGTATTATCTATTGTCTGAATGTACTTCTCAAACTTTGACCAAATAGCGCTAAGGTTGTTTTGACACTTAAGGGGGCTATATAAGGACGCCCAGAGGAATGTTCAGGAGGGACAACGGTCGGGGATACCAAGAGGTAAGATCACAATATTAAACAGCCCTGTAGTCTAGAGTTTTATATTAGTTTATCAATGGTGGGAGCTGGGAAGGAACTTCATTTAAATTCTACCAAAGTAGCCATACCGTGGAATTACCTCATAAAGTCATGTGACCGCACACAGCTGACCACTGCACTCTCTCGCTACTTTCGCTGACTACTCGTTTTCTTTACTGTTGTTATCCAGTGTCCATTAATCACGGTTTCACACTAATCTCTTTGATGAATCATGTGTAATCAAGTCGGTTTTGTTAAACTTAGATTGCTGTTGTCGTTTGAGACAGTAAGTTAAAACTCCCAAAACATAGTAGATGAGGTTATATGCTTTTATAAAAATGGGATAGTCTTTATACTAAGTAGGCAACATCAGCTAAAAAATGGCACAAATGGTCACTTCAAATGAATACCCTTAAGTGTCTCATTCAATATAGGTGCATTCTCAAGTCATCTTTCTTATGCCACTTTGATTAATGATGTGCTATTTGAGTTTAAATTAAACGGGTAAGCCACTTGCCCTTTATATTGGGCAAACAATGTGGTGAGAGATGATACATTTATGCACTTTTGAACTGAAGAAGCGGCTTGGATGAGTAATGAAACGTCTTCTCTCCTACAACTTTTTGTCCAGTTGACAGATTTACCTTTTAGCATTTACTGTTTATGCACTTTCTTAAATACACTAACCAAAGTTCATATTATTGTGTAATACTAGATTGGGAACTCTAGGAAAAAAAAATTAATGAGCTAATCTTAAATAAACAAACCAGAGCATAATCAGGACAAAACCGGCAGAACAAGAACCACCCACAATGAGGGACTGTTATAATCCAAAAAGAAAATGCTTATGGGAATACTGTATAAAGTTCAGTTTTACTCTTAAGTTGTTCTGTGTTGGAAGGTTTTGGGTTAGGTCCAAATTTTGTAGTACAGAATATATTATTAATGGCATATTAATATTACATATTAATGGTACATTGGTTTGCCACTTTAATGCATCTTTTGACATGCAGGTTATTGGTTCTTGAAAAGCATGCTCTCACTTATAACTCGGCCTGATTGTGCTACCTGCTTGTCTAGACAAGTTTAATGCCCTACTGTGAAATATTCACCAGAAAAGCAACAGAAAACAATTCACCTTTAAAGCACTGTTTAGAAAGCATTAGTAAATGATTGAAAGATCAATAAGGATACTTAAAACTAAACAGTGAGGATAGCACTTGTTTTTTTACTCTCACGAACTGTACATATGGTTCACAAATATTTATTCTTTTGCAGTTTAATGACGATGACGTTGAGGGAAGCTTGCAGCCTCCAGGCCTGTATGAAGACGCCAAGGAAGACATCAGTGACTTGGAGCCAAACCAAGACAATGGCAGTGTCCCACAGGGTTGGTCTATCTACGTAACATCTAAATAATGCCAAACATGCAGTGATTTGCTGTTATTTGTGGTGTTGGAAAACTATGTCTTTTGATACTAAAAGTTACTAAATTAATTATACTATTCATTTTTTGTCTGTAGGAGAGGAGGAGGCAATTGGAAAAATTCCACCGAGGAAATTCAGCAAAAGTTGTGTCAAAAATGTATTCACGGTGGTGCTTATATTGATCTATGTTCTCCTGACCACCATAGCTGCATTTCTGGCCTATCAAACCATCAAAGACTTCATGGAGAAAATGAATAACCCAGTGATGTCGGTCACATACAAAGAAGTGGAGACATTTTCACCTCCAGGTTTGTATATTTGTTTGTATAATTATGCACAATTCTATATTATTTTAAATCCACAGGAGGGGCACATGTAGCTATACATTTGTGCCAAACCCAGCCTAGGATAGGATGGTATAAAAAACAAACAAACAAAAAACCTTCTAAAATGCCATGTGTGCTGTGTCACTAACTATTAGGAAATTATTTAAATGGTCATTATTGGAAGACTACATTTCCTCCACTTTTACTGTTATTCAAATCAATTAATTAGGTAAGTAAATTAAAAGGAGCCCAGTCATCACTTAACCTGCTTATAGAATCTCATAAAAATCTTTTCTTCTTTGCATTAAATAAGATGCCTGGGCTGCAATGACTTGTATGTAGCTTTATGATAATTAAGTATTTTTATTGCTATTGACAGTATTTTGTAGACTTTGATCTTGTTCAATTCAGTTCTAGTTTATTTTGTCTATTTCAGCTGACCAAAGTGCTTCACATGAAAGTCAACAAAAAACAAAATGTACAAATGACGCGATACAGGAAAAGTACAATAAAACACCAGGATATTCTGTCTAGCTAATATTAAATGCCAAGGAAAAGAGGTGGGCTTAAACTGTGTTAGACTGAGAGGATCTGACAGGCAGTGAGAGGCTGTTCCATTCGGTACTGACACCTCTGGTCTTGAGACACAGCAGCATTTAACCAATCACAGAAAGCACAGAAAGCCCCCATATGAGCTGGGAATCGAATCTGGTTGTGTCTTCTGTGGATGAATTCCAAGAAATTACTTTTGTACGTGTATATTGTAAGTTATTTTGTTTTATGATTATTTCTTTGTGCTCTAAACCAGGTATTGCTTTGTTCCCTGGTACTGCCCGGTTGTTAAGCTGCAAACATTACTACCGCGACTTCCTCCCTCCGTTAGTGGACCCGGGGCACCCACAAGAGGGCGACTGTGAGATGCAAGAAGTCTTATACAATGGTCCTTTTCGAAATCAATCTACGGTGAGTTAGTTGCCTTACATTGTAAGGTTGTGGGTTCAACGTCCTGACTTATGATTTTCTGTCCCATGTGTTACAGAGGAAAGCGTTGGTGGTCCGTGGTCCATCTGATGTCAGGAATAAGGAGCTGATCTTTATGCAGTTCAGCCAAAATGAAACACACCAAGACTTCAGCGCCATCTCCTACATGCTCTTTGCTAAATACAGCGACTTGATCAATAGGTACGAGGATACAAAGATTTTGGTCTGTGCCAATGTTTTCATAATTGTCCACTTAATTTTTCAACTGAGCTTTCAGAAGAGGGTGAAATCTAAAGAATGTACTGTACTGTGCTTAATCAATATAATATTATATAGCTAATCAATTCATCGCAGTTATTGTAATTGTCATTAACTAATTTTGGAATTGAGTAATTGCTAACTGGACCATACACAAACTCCAAAACATTTCATGTGCGAAGAAAAGAGATTTCTGACTCATAAAAAGTAGTAATTACATAAAATGGCCCTGGAAATATGTACAATTTTGTGTTTTGATGCAAAAACAATAGCTTTATCACTGCTTACAATTCACTTATTTTAGTATTTGGAAAGTATTCTGATAATCTTCTTGCCCTGTGATGTCAGTGCTAATCATTCAGAGTTCATGAGGGACTGTGAGAGGAACTGCTCCATGTGGACCTTCTCTGGAGGATTCAGGACCAGGGTCAAGATGTCGTTAGTTCAGACATCCGGGAAAACCCATGACGGCACTGAATTTCGACAAGAGGTATTCAAATGCCATATACTGTATATTAAAGGCGCACTATGTTACTTTTCTGTTGCTTGCTAGTCTCCATGGTGATTTTATTGCTTTGTCTGGAAAGCTCAGCAGTATGGCATTAAACTTGTCAATCTTGCTTATATTTAATTACAGTTACAATTTCTTGTGTTTTTATTTTTATTAAGAAAAATAACTTGAAAACATGCATTCTTACTGTGAGTGGAGTCTTCTCTCCACTGTCCTGTAACTTGGCCTGCTGGCATCAACTGCTTGTCTCAGTTGGATAAGTTTAATGCTACATTGTGGAACATTCCAGGCAATGTAATAACACCTCCATGGAGACGAGCAGGTGGTGGACCCTCAATCAGAAAAGTTACATAGCATACCTTTACATAAATATTTATTTATTTTTTTAGTCTGCTGTGGTGAAGTTTAACGACAAACGGCCAGAACATGAAAGAACTGATGAACTTTTCTTTGCTGCTTTTGAATGGAGGGATCCTTATATTCAAGAAATCAAACTGGTGAGTATTGTCTTACATTGGTGTTACTTGTAAATAGATTTTTGTTGTCCCACCATAGCACACTCGTAGTTGCACGCATATTTATAAAAATAAATTGACTCTATACCAAGGAATTGAACCCCAAACCTCCCAGGCATATTAGAAACAAGATCCATGTCCTCCTTTTACTCCATATATTGTAAAGTTGTAAACAGATTCAGAAGTTCACAGTTCACATAAAAGTATAACTGTTGTGGTTGTGGCCCAGTTATGGCTCATTAAACTGAATCACAAGACTCTCACTGTAGAAACTAGCACACACACCAAATCTTGAAAAACAGTCATCACAATCATGTCATTACTTTTTTGCAGACAAGAATAAAATTGTTTCATTATGTAGACCCTCAAGAATTTCATTATGCAAAAATGTTATACAATATCTTAAATGTTTTTTTTTTTTAATATATAATTTCTTCTTCCAGATTGTGACTGCAAACCCCTGGAACTCCCTGGCCATCCTCTGTGGAGTGTTCATGGCTCTGTTTAAAGCTGCTAATTTTGCCAAACTCTCAGTACAGTGGATGATCAAGATGAGGAAGAGGCATCTAAGGAACAAAGCACGAGAACGTAATCACATCAACTAAAGTCTACTGAAATAATGACTTTTATTAAACTTTTTAGGTCACTTCTTTTTGTATAATAGTTCCAGTTTGATTTGTTTTATCTTTGCACCCAAACTACTGCTAGTTTTAGCCCTTAAGGTCAGTAATTTCTTTAAGTATGTCAAAATACATTTCCAAAGTTGAGCATTGGAAAGATTGTTGTGTCTGGACTCTACTAATGTGACACTAATCCTGAACTGTGTTACTGTGTAAATTTATTACAATTAAGTCAAGGGAATATATATTTTTTCTATTATTTGTGTTCTCAAAGCAACAGTGGCAGAGCTACTAAACATTTCACTAAAAAGGGAAAATTACACTATACTTCAACAAATGTGACTGGAATAAAGCGCAATTTTCACTTTTTGTTTTAATTTTCTGTTTACTTGAAACATATTTTCGGTATTTCTAACAGCCTATATAAATTGCCTTTTGTGTGAAACAATATTGCTTAATGAAGGAAAGATGCTGCGTAAAGTGAATCATAATATAGTAATTCAAGTATTTTGGATTGCCAATTATTTCCTTGAGCAAGACACCTCAATGGTATTTTAACCCTATCCTCATACTCAGTCACCATATGACATAAACCTATGACTATGCACGGGCTTCAGCTATCTGTTATATGGCATTTTGAGGACTTTTCATCTTTTCACCATTCAAAAGATATACTATTTTGAATATACTACACTACTAATTTCTATGGCAATTTTAGTGTGGTAATTTTTGTCATTCTGAAATTCATGGATATCTGATTGCTACAAAAAAAAGCAGGAGGAAGCTAACCGTAATAGGCTAATTAAGTAGCTTATTCAACTAAATGTAAAGAAACACACACACACACACACACACAAAAATGGATTTTTGAACAATTTTACATCTATTTTAAAATTCCTGACCAGTGGAGGGCAGCCTTTTGTTGGTATCGACTCTCACCGGAAGTCAGGCAGAAGAAGCTCAGGGGGCGGGGTCAGCGGGGGATGTTGTTGTTAGCTTTAGCGATGGACAAGAAAAAGCCAAAATCACAAAGTTGGATTTTATAAAGGTAATTTTCAACTAATTTACCTGTCGCCATACGATATTTGTGGATTAATTTCCCCACATGATTTTAGCTGAGCCATTACGTGACCATAATTAACACGCTGTTTTACGTTAATGTTTATTTTCAGAAGTCGATTGTTAGCATGCCACGCTAACTCGCTAACATTTTATGGAAAATAAATATTTTATATTGTTACAAACTACTCTAAAAGGTTATGCACTCAGACGCGTTGCTATTTAGCTGCATACTATTATCTTGAAATGTACTTTATGTCTCCCTGTGTATTTGAGTGATTAGTTTAATTTCCATCCCACGCTTTCAATAATGCAACAAATCTGTTTGTTGTGGGAGCTGAATCTGTTGTTATTGTTGTCTGTAGTAGGGCGTAAACGTTATTTACGATTATGTTAATGTGTCGACCTTAAATGAACTTTCGCACCAAGGCGCGAAAGTTAAATCCTATCAGACTAGTTTTTGCGGCAAAGTAACGATGGTATTGATATGTTCATCATCTGACCAGGATTTGATTTATGGATTGGCTTCTGATGGCGTGAGATTAACGTTTACTGATTGTATGCCATTTTGATAAAACGCATTCTTGCTTTGACCTTATGGGGATATTTAGCCAGATTGTGTAAATGCAAATACTGAGTTGATAACCTTGTAAATTCACATCATAGCATGACACCACAGGAAATTAAGGTAATGCTCAGCCTACGGATACTAGTATTTTGAGTGCTCTCTACTCATGTGTGGGCCTTGTAGTACTGTATAAATAGCAGATGTCTATTGCTGTGGGCGTTAAAGTGGCAGCAGATGTGTGAAAAGGTTCCCAAGGGTGCTACAAACAAGATATCAACAGAGAGGATAAAATAATTCCTGATATGTGGGTTATTAAGTTTTCTCACAGTGGAAAATGTTAAAAAAATGCATCAAATATAGTGCTTTTTTGTTGTGGTCCTGATTTAATTTATTATTCATATTACATTTCAAGTTTAGGTATCTTCTTAGGCTTTGGATAAAATGTAAAAAAAAAAAAAAACTTGGTGTGAAAAGTTTAAGAACCCCCTTTGTTGAAAATTACAATTACCAAATATATCTAAAAAAAAAAAAGGGCTTAATTGAAATTATTTGTTTAGACTTCACAAGACAAGACACTGCTATTGTTTTAAGTGTCCAGGCATAGCCGTAGTGTGACCCAGTATTTCTGGCCCCACTGGCTCTCCCTTGGCAGACAAAATTAGATTTGGCTGCACAAGACTAACTAATGAGAGGGTAAATGACCCCAAGAGAACTGTTGAACTGTTGGATTTTGAGTGTAATGTCAAATGAATTCAAAACATACATGTCTCATAATTCAATACTCATGTTATATGTGTTGTTTTGTTTCAGTAATGGGTGGCTAAGTTACATCTGTGTTAAAAATGGCCAAGAACAGAAAGTGCATCCTCTGTGAGACCGTCTATGTCTCCAGACAGGTAACCAGTCTTACTTTAATTATGTCACTTGCATAGCACCAACTAGATATACACAGTGGAAGTAAAGTTGATGCTATGCAAGCTTTAAGAATTTCAAATTCCTTATGCATTGATTATCTACCTTACCTTGTTGGATTTTAGGAAATGGAAGAGCACATGAGAAGTATGCTGCACCACAGAGAGCTGGAGAATCTCAAAGGACGGTATGTTCAATAGACTGCAAAAGTTACATTTTACAAAGCTGATACAGATTCAAGACATCTACAACATATTAGGTTTGTTAAAACTACCCAGACACTAATCAGTTCTAAAACTAATGTTAAA
Organism: Periophthalmodon schlosseri; assembly: GCA_000787095.1. Classification (NCBI taxonomy): domain Eukaryota; kingdom Metazoa; phylum Chordata; class Actinopteri; order Gobiiformes; family Gobiidae; genus Periophthalmodon; species Periophthalmodon schlosseri. The sequence continues at coordinate 304,253 of KN474761.1, forward strand.
ACTAGATACTCATTTGAAGAAGTATGGAAAATAAATAGAACATTTTCTTACTAGCTTTAGAATGCTCTTTATCTATACAGTAAAATATATTATTAATATTCAAAGAGCTACTATTATTTTTGGGTTGAAAATGTTGTTTCAGTTGGGAAGGTACCTAAGGAAGGTATTAATTATCCTTGTGGTATATGGTGTCAAGCCTTTTCCTTTTGTTTTGAAATCAAGTTTGAAATTTTGATGTTATGACAACACTGCAACCTAAAAAATGAAAACGTTAATGTATTCATGAATTCACCCTCTTCTGTCTAAACTATCATTTAAGTTTAATTTTATTCCGATCATAATGCACGTGTGTCCAGCGGCACATGTTCAGCAGCACGTGCCCATTGCAGCCAGTGGGCGAGTGCATCTATGGCAGCTGCCTCTTCTGTGGCTCTTATATTTAGACACAATATCAGCAAACAACAGGCGTGAGCGATACTAGGCAACTGGACAGGATCTGGTGACTCCGGTGTAGATTAGACAAGTATGTAGGCTACAGCTGCAGGGGAAGAACCTCAAGGGTGAAAAGACACTTGTGTTTAGGCTTGAGCTTTGTATTTAAACTTATGAAAAAGTTTATGTGCAAGTAAAGTACAGTATTATACCTGAAGTGTTGCATTAGCTGTTGATTTTGAGATTTAATGTAGGATTAGTATTTCAAGTTTATAGTGCATATGATGATGCTTATATTTGGGTGTAGAAAATATAGACATATTTAAACTCATGTTGCAAGATAAAACAAAACATAACAAACTAGTGCCTATTTGACAGCTTTCTAAATTTCTTGTTACAAAAAGTCAGTTTTAAAAAGGTATATAGTTGCTATTTTGGTGTTTGTAGATATATTTGTTGCCATGTTTGAATTGTTGTAATTTAAATGTAGACCTCATGTGCAAAAATACAAGGTTGAGCAATGTAAAGTGTTGATGTTTTAGACTGTGAGTGTGAGTCATTCTTACCACCAATCTTTGAAGGACTTCCCTTGGACATGAAGAATGCTGGGTAAATATGTCACTGTCTTTGTACAAAAACAGTATTTAATACACTCAGGAACAGCTGGTCAGCTCTGCCTTGATCTTTGTTTTGGTTTGAGACGATTTTTTTAATGGAAAAAGTCAAGTGTGAAATTAGCGCATATAATGAATAGATATTGTCAAATTAAGATAAAAGACATAAAAGGCAATGGCTAATGTTTTAGAAAAGAAAACATTTCTAAGCTTCTTTACTATTAGGGATGTGATTAGCAAGTTAATACAGTTGTTCATAATTCCTTAATGCTAAAACTAGCCTCTGTAATAGAACTTGTTAATGGCTGACTTCACAGTTTCATTCTGTGTACTGAATATGATTTTTGTTTACTTAACCACCCCTTATTCAAAAGGCAATGTTACCTCATCTACCTATAAATGGTAGTGGTAGCAGTTGAAATGCTCATAAATAAATATATAATATTAAAGTGATTTAACTTTGAAGTCAGCTGAGGGATGCCTCTAAAGTTAAAATATAACCTAATCCTTTTGGAAAAGTGTCTGCCAACTGCACGAGACTTTGAAATGGCCAAGTGCCCTGACACAGATTGGTCCAGCGATATCACAGGATGACATGCTTGGGAGAGGTTTAGCAGTGAGAGCAGCTGAAAGAGGAGCTCCGGTTTCATCTAGTCCACTGCTGCTATTGGTCTAATGACACATGGTGCATGAGAGAGGGGTGGGGGGCTGTGTATTTGGGATAGGCTAAGGTCAAAAGTAAAGATATCCCCGTTCAAGCCATCAGAGCGCAGCGGGACACCATCATGGCAGCGCAGTGAGCCGCTCCTCTGGGCTGCAGGCTGGATATGCTCAGCTACAGTAGCCCCCTACCTTCACCCTGCCTTCTTCCAACAGCTAAAAACCCGGAAATTTACAGACGATCAGGATGACTAAATTATAACTTTTTATTTTTTTAAACAAGAAAATTTAAGTTAGCTACCTCCTGATCGGTTAAGGCTAGAGAATTTGGACTTGAAGGATTGTTGAGTAATCTCCTTTCCTTGTTTTTGTTTACTTAAAGTACCACCACAGATTCTGCAGGCAGGAAAAATAGACTTTAAAAATGCCAGAAGGAAAGATTGACCGTCCGCTCTCACCTTTGCTCCCCAGGGACTGTGGCCATGAGTGCAGGGTGTGTAAGATTACTGTTGTGAGCCTAACGGACTATGCTAGCCACATCTCCAGCCCCACGCACAAACGAAACGTGGAGGATTTTGAACGCATCCCAGCTCGCAACACTTCCAATGAGGAATACTTCGATAAGGCCCTGGTGGAGCTTATCGAGAAGAGAAACGAGCAGATAAGGTAAGAGAGAGTGATGTTGCTATGACGACCATTCGGTTCTGTCCTAAATGATGTAGATTTGGTTTAGTCCTGTTCTAGTCCCAGTTTAGATAAAATTGTGGTATGGTGCAAGTGTGAATGCGTCCTTAGAGTTCACATATACTGGTAGTAGTAGTAGTAGTAGTAGTAGTAGTAGTAGTAGTAGTAGTAGTAGTAGTAGTAGTAGTAGCTTTGACTTGTTGAGTATGCATTTTTAGATTACTACGAACTAGGTGTATAACTTTTACAGTTTGTAAACTAAGGTATGATTACTATAGCTTAGAGACTGATGATCGTCAAAACAAACAAGATTATCAACATAGAAATGATCAAAGCCCCTATAGCCCCACAGAGCTGATTCATCATGTACTGTTAATGAATGACTTCTGTGATTAAGAGCTTTATCTCCACATTTGAGCTAACATGTGACGTGTGTATATAGTTGTGAGTGCTCATGTGCCTGGCCCTTGTATAGACACATTCTGCCTGGTGCAGCTCATTGGCCTTTTTTAGCCTCTGTGGCGCCTGGAGTCCAATGTCAGAGCTGCAGCCTAGAAACATTCACTTACAAGACCCATTCCTCTGCCTTATTTGATTTCTAATAATACAAAACATGTGTTGGTCATATAGGTGTTACTAAATCAGTCATATATGATGATTATTTTGATTTGGGCTCCATATTGTAGCAATTGTATTTTTCATTTTTCAACAATCAACACAATAACAGAACTGTTCAGATGATTATATAATACTCTTTAAGACAATAACTACAAAATAAATGTAGCCATGTGCATAATATGGACCTGTGGAGGGCCACAGGTCTATGTTTTAAAGTACCACCACAAGTAAAAAGTACTTCCCAGGATAATGTGTTCCAATTCACCAGAAAGCCTGAGGGCCAAAAAAATTTGCCTGAGGGTTGCATTTGACCCCCAGGCCATAGTCCGGGCACCCTTGATAATACATAAATAATACGGTACTATACTTGTAATGACTTTTTCATTCCCATGTTTGCATTATTTTGCTTGTAGAAAAGAAAAGGAGGCAGCTGCTGCGAAGCTCGCTCAAGAAGAGGCTGAGCGAAAGCGGAAGGAGGAGTTCCAGCTGAGATTAAAGGAAACAAAGGAGCGTTTCCGACTTGAGTTGCAACAGCAGTCCAACTTGTATGGCCCCCAGCAAGGATCATGGTACAAGGGCAACCAATATGGCACCAACCCTGGGCACATGCAAAATGTTAGACCCTGGCAGCAGAGTAAATGGGGGAAGAGCTCCACCTGGCATGCACAAGACCCCCCTAATTTCAAAAGGTTCAACAAAATCCCACCTCCATGGATCAGTAATGCAGGCAGTAGTAATGGTGTTTATGGGTGCAACAACATATCCCAAAATGTCCGACCTCTTCAGGGGCCACCTCCTCCTTTTTTCCCGTCCTTACCAAAGTTTTTCACAAAAGGGGTCAATCAATTTCAGAATCAAGCAACAAACCAAGGAGCTACACAGAAATCTGGGCCTAAAGCTGCAGAAAAACAAAACACAGAAGCAGAGAATCCTAACAATAAAGGCAACAAGTCATTTGGCAGCAACCCCAAATTTGACAAAACGTGTCGCTGGTCGCCGTACCATGTCAATAATAAAGGGTCGGAGTCCATGCCAAATCTTGTTCAGAAAACCCCCAAATCACAAAAAGTAGACAAAGCAACTGAAAGTGGCACATCCAACCCTGACAAAAGAAATTCAAGTGGGGAAAGTAGTAACAACAGCAGCAGAAGTAGTAGTCTTCAGAGAGATAGTCAGAATACTACTACAACTTCAACTACTCTTAGCCCATCTACTCAAAGGGCTAAAATGGCAGCGCAAAAAGCAGAGAGGAGACCCTCCCTAGGTGCAGGCCCATGTGGTGGAGCTCAAGTCAACAAGCCATCTATTCAAAATAATGAGAAGTTGAAGACAAAAAATAGTCTAAGTGGTTTATCAAAATCAGATCGGCAGCTAACTGAAACTGTGAAAAAAGTGAAACAGCTGGAAAAGAGGTGGTCCTTGGATAGCTTAAGTAACATGGGGCAAAAGACAACACAAGTACAGGGGCAAGAGCAAGTTGGAGTCAATAAGGAAAATACAGTTAGGCAGAATCAAGCTAAGCTGTCTTTGCCTGCTTTGAGTAAACCTGCCAAGCTGCCAGACGAGTCCCTCCAGCATCTCCTAGTCAGCACATCTTCTCTAGAAAGCTCAGCCAGTCCCATTTTGAATCAGGAAGGTGACAAAACCAAGGTTAATACTGAGACAGAACCATCTGAAGATAAATTGATACAATCTACCGTAGACAATGACGCCTTAAAACCTAGTGACTCACAAATTCAATTGCCAAAATCCAAAATCGACTTGCCCCCGCTCCTTAAGAAGGATTTGACCAAACACATGATCTCAAACAAGGCCAAAAGTGCTACCAACCTTGAACCCAACCTGAACATTGCGAGACGGGTCAGAAATCTGAGCGAGTCGAAGAAGAGCGACTGTGATAAAGATTCAGGACTGAAGCCCACCATCCGACAGCTCATCAGCCCCTCTGGGTCTAGACGAAAGGTGAACTGGGAACAGGTCTATCATGAGGTCAGGAAGAAGCAGGACAAAGGGAAAGGCATGCCAAGGTAAATGATAATAGTGTTCATTTGCACCTATGACTTTTATTGTACAGATGGCCATAATAAACCCCTGGTGTTGCTAACAAGATTTGAAAGTGCAGTGTAATAGTCTCAAAACCATTCAAAATGATTCATCATCAATATTATGTAAAATGACATGAGGTTTGCTTTTTGCAATGCTTTTTTGACTGCCCTGTATCTATTCAATAACAGTAAAGTAAACCACAGTTAACTATGCCCTTTTGAGCCCTGACCCATTTTGTTCATGCCAATTGGCTATTTAAAAACAATAGTTAAGACCCTACATGTTTGTTCTATTAAACCCAGCATACTTAAAGTTAATCTTCAAACTAGTGTGTGTTACTTTCACCTAAGTTTATGCTTCGCCTTTCCTCTCTCCCCGAGATTTGGGATAGAGATGGTGCCAATGGACCAAGAGGACCACAGTCAGGAAGAGGAAGACTTTACACTGCTGCAGGGCTTCCATTGGGACTCACTGCTTGGTGCCCAGACTCCGCCCACCTCCCGAAAACGCTCCCTATCCGAGAGCAGCATTGCCCCAACGCCAAACCTTGCCCCTTTTTTGGACAATTTAGTGATCAAGTCAGAGCCTAAGGAGCCCTCTCAGGACACTGACCTACTGCAGGAGATTGAGATGGGCCTGTGTGAAGCAGAACACACTCCACAGAGGAGGGTGAGGGTGCTGCAGAGGGCGGATTCTGTCGTCGAGGAGATGAGTTCTGGAACAGAGATGTGTGATGGACAGGGGGCATCAAAGAAGAAGAGAGCAAGAGTAAGTATATGAAGAGAAGATTTGAATAATACTAATATTGTCTTACAGATGTCCTCTCATTCTTTTTAAAAAATGTATGTTGAAATAAGTTACAAATTTTACTTTTTCACTTAGGACGTGCCTCACCCAGAGACATCTTCTTTGGAGCATCACACTAAAAGGCGGAAAAAATCCAAAAAAGGTACAATCATATGTGAACTGTAATGATTATTTTTGGTGACAGACAAATTTACATATGTTATGTACATTTGTAGTTGCAGAGCGTTCCCATATTGAGGAGCTGTTGGCGGTGTCATTGCGTGAGGATGAGCTCAGTCGGTCCCTTCTAAGTTTGGACACCGACCTGATCAAGGCTCGGGCTGCTCTGGAGGCTGCCTACATGGAGGTGCAGCGGCTAATGATAGCCAAGCAACAGGTAAGAAAAGCCAAACGTTTCATATGTACAGTGCAGTGAAATATTGGATGCATTGAATGATTCCATGTGCAAAGGGAATTCTTCAGTCATCCAAGATTTGTAGAACACTCACATTACATTTGTAAGTTTTGTATTTTCTTGGTATTCCCACTACTTGAATGTTTTGACCATGCTCCTTTCTTTTTGTCAGATGAATACAGAGATGGGCACACTGAGAAACAAGCGTATCGAGTTGCTTAAAGGGATGCAAGGTAATAGTAGAAATTGGATGGAATTGAATTTATGCTTGCAAAAGATGTTTACAAGTGTACATGTAAGATATAACATGCCATAATGTGTCAACCTTTTCAAGCAGGTGGTGCAGAGGAAGCCCCTCACTTCATAGTGAAAGAGGAGAGACAAGATGACTCAGACCTGCACCTCTCCTCCTCTGTCCCCTCCATCACAGACCCCTCTCTGTGTGGGACCAGCCCTCGCGCCTCTCCACCTGCCCCCTGTGTGCCCTTTACCCCTATGGCCGTCAAAGAGGAGCCACGGTCCCCTGTCCACATCAGCTCTGAACAGGACTCTGCTGTCTGCGCCCACAGCACCACACCAGAACTGCCCTCTGCCGCATCTGCAACAGGTAATGAATCTATCCACCTCAGTTTAAGTAATGTTCTATATATTTGTTTTGTTTTTTATGTTTTTTATTTATTTATTCATATGACTGCACCATGAATAAAGTATTTTTAAATAATGCTTAACACAATAAAAGGACAAAAATATGAATAGATTTGTTTCTAAACAAAACAAATACTCAAACTATGTACCACAGTTCGAGAAACACTGATCTAAATTTACCAACTGAAAGAGGCTTTTTCCACTTTACTACTTAGTTTTTCTTAATATGTTACATTATAAATTTACCCAGGCCTATTATACCTCTTATTTGACAGAAGTGGCATCATACTCTCTCCCATCTCCTGAAAGAAGGTCTGACTTGTGCCAAAGGCGCCCAGACCAGGAGCGAGATGAGTTTGGAGATCCTGTTGACTCCAAAGAGAGTTTAGCTGATCTGGTGCAGTCCATTGAGAAGGGGATTCAGGCATCACGAGGCTACGCTGAGCCCAACACTAATGATGAAATGCTTGCCCCATGCTGGAGGGACTCGGAAATGGGCAGTTTTGTAGAAAGTACAGCTGCCCCATCATTTGAGACCCCCTCTGGGTTCAATGTGCCCTCCTCTCTATCTGAGATGAGGAGCGGGAAGAAAGTGAGGAAGCTGAAGAAGAGGAAATCACTAAAGAAAGCACAGAGTTCAGAGCTGCCCGAGAGCAGTGATACAGAGATGGATACTGAAGCATCCAGACCCCGGTGCCCACGTCCCAGGAGGAGGAACAGTGGAGGGTCCCAAGTTAGTACCTCCAACCAGCAAACAGAGGAGAGGGAGGAGGATGTCAAAATGGTGGAGGCGGAGGAGCTGCATATTGAGAAAGAGGATCCCAAATCCTCAAAAAGCAGCACTAAACAGCTCCGTGTGACGCTCACTGCGGTTACAGTGAAGTCTGAACCAGAGAAGAACGCACAGAGCTCCAGTGGTCCCACCCAAGACCCAGACTCCTCCAAACCAGAGGCCCAGAATGTGGCCTGCGACGAGGTCAGCTCCACAAGTGACATGGACGTATCACCTGCTCCAGAGAGGTATATTAAGCAGTTTATTTGTTTGGCAATTAAATCCCTTATACTTAACCTTTTGTAAGTATATGGATAACTTTTTATGTTTCATTTTCAGTGATGTTCAGGTGGGCTTCACACTGCCAAAAGTGGGAAAGACTTCATCAGGTAAGTCTGAATTTCAGTTTATACTGTCTCAAACTTTTTTGCACACACACCAAGTGATAGCTTGGGCTAAGGGCTAAATGGCAAACTCCATATTTAGATTTGCCCCACTCTGAGACAAGCTCAAATATATATAGACTATGGGGTCCCCAAAGTACTTTTTATGGTCAAGATATTGTTACAGATATCAAATGCACAGTCACAAGACCTTCTAAGAATGAATATTTATAACATCAGTAGCACCATCATATTATTTAAACCTTTGGTGGGGGGAACATTAGTGCACCGTGAGTTTTTGTGAGGTGTTCTTTCATTGAATTTAATAATTTGCTATTTGGGCTGCCCTCAGCCAACTTATACACCAGAAAAGACACCATGACTACAATCACAAAATCTACACCAACATTTTTTTTTTTTGGTATTGCTCTTTTCTTTTAACAAATAAGTGTGCCATGACTCATAAAATGTTGAAAAACAGAGATGTAAACTAATGCCGTGTATCTCTTTGTTTTTAGATGTTTCTTCTGATCATGGGGAGGATGATGTACCAACAGAGGGAGCATTCGAGGGTCACGTAGAGGCAGTGAACTCAATGCAGATACACGACGGGCTGCTGTACACTTGCTCTGGGGACCGCACTGTCAGGGCCTTTGATATTGTGGTATGTTTTTGGAAAATTTAAGTATTGATATAATATTGACAAAAATGAATACCTCTGTTTGTATGGCATTCTCCCCATGCAGTAATCCAGTTATACTTTTGCAATTCATGTGCATTCAATGTGCCAAAATGTGCCTGTAAATGTTTTGGTTCAGATTCAGTCAATGTATAAAAAGTGTAAAATGAAATACAAGAGTGGAGAACTGTCACTTTATGCACTCATTTGGTGGATCATACTGCTAGTTATAGAAATTACAAGACACAAGCCAGTGTCATGGGTCCTGTAAGTATGTATATCATAAAAGACTATGTAAAAAACTGAATTGTGGTGGGAAATGTAGAGTCAGCATTTCTTGAGAATTGTTTTATTTTTGTTTGCAGAGTCATAAGTGTGTTGCAGTGTTTGAAGGCCACAGCTCCAAAGTTAATGCTCTGCTGGTGTCTACGGGTCCCTATCTCCATCATCGCCTTTATACCGGCTCCAGTGACCTGACCATTCGCTGCTACAGCCTCACGGTAAAATAATTAGAATATTAGTTATTCAGTTTGGCACAGTATTCCCTTATTGATTCAGCTGCTGGTATGGGTCTGACACTGGCTTTAGAATGTATATTGCCTAAAGGGATGTATTTGCTCTCCTATATGCCATCCCAATTCTGCTTGAGTACATAACATGCTTTGATGCATTTTTATTGTTATAATTTTAATAACTTGTTTTTTTAAATTTTTTTATCAACAGACACAGAAGTTTGAGGAGCAGTTCTCTCTGGCCGACCGTGTCCTCTGCCTCCACAGCCGCTGGAAAATCATGTTCGCTGGGCTCGGCAATGGCACAGTGGTCAACTTTAACCTGAAGGTATAACTTCATATTAAGGCTACATATTATAAGAAAACATGGCAAACAAACTTTAACTTGACTTTAATTCAGTCAAATTCAGAATATGACTTGGGTGACAGTTCACACCTTAGGGTAGCTCAATTTACTTAACTATGAACAAATACTTCTTCCTGTAAACAACAACCGTGTGTTAGTTTCAGTGTAGTTACCTCCTTGTTCCAGACAGAGATTTAAGGCAAAGGACTTGACAGTATCCTGTCAGAACTAAGGTACACTTTATTACTTTATTGTATTGAACTGAAAAAGCAGCTTTCATGAGTGACGAAATGTATTCACTCTTAAAACTTTCACGTTCAATTATCTTTTGCTATTGACCCTACTTGAACGACTGAGGGATTACACTGACATAAGAAAACATGACACTGCAGACCATAAATATTTACTATTTTCTTTCTGTATCCAGACAAACAGGCAGATGGATGTGTTTGAGTGCCACGGGCCGAGGGCTGTGAGCTGTTTGGCCTCGTCGCAGGAGGGGGCACGGCGCCTCCTGCTGGTGGGGTCTTATGACAACACCATCAGTGTGAGGGACGCCAAGAACGGGCTCCTGCTGCGGACACTGGAGGGACACAGCAAAACAGTGCTCTGCATGAAGGTCAGATACACTTTTTACATTGTTACACTAAATATATCTCAGGGATTTCAGGGTTAATCTTATCTTTATTTAGACATTAACAGCTAACCCTAATTTTGACTCCTAATATGTTCTGAAGTACATGCGTTTTTTGTAAGTTCAACTATTTATATTTTGATTGTTAATGCTACTTTACATGTTACCATGTACACAAAGGATTCTAATAAAAATGATATGTTTCCAAGGTTGTTTGGCCCTGATCTTCAAAATGAATAATTGTTCTTTCTCTCTGTCTCTCTCTCACTAGGTGGTGAATGATTTGGTGTTTAGTGGATCCAGTGATCAGTGTGTCTACGCTCACAATATCCATGTAAGTATATCTGCTTGTACTCATCGCCAATTCATTTTAATAGCTCATTCTCTCGGTAAATAAAGTCTTTACCCTAATACAAACTATAATGATCTCTATACCCTCTTGTGTGCAGTCGGGACAGCTGGTGCGCGTGTACAAGGGCCACAGCCATGCCGTCTCTGTAGTGTGTGTTCAGGGGAAGGTGATGCTGACCGCCTGCCTCGACAAACTGATCCGAGTCTACGATCTGCAGGTCAGACACTTCATTCATCCAATTGCCAGTCTTTAAATTAGATTTAAAATTTATGTTTAAAAAGTAGGATTTTGCAAACAACTCCAGAAGCAATGACGTTTTAGAGAAGACTGAAATATGAATTAATATATTAATACAAGACAGGCATGTATTTCAGAACATGTCTGTAGAGGTCTACCAACTACAACAAGATTTTTCTATAAAAAGAGAGGATATTTTGTTGCACAGGACATTCTATTATCTAAATAATTGTTTTTTTGTGATATATTGTGCAGCTCTAATCTGGACAGTTTCTCTATTTTCTTTGTGTGTGTGTGTAAAGTTTTTATGAGTAACCTAAGTACATTGTTGTTTAACCCCACAGTCGCATGAACAGCTGCAGGTTTATGGCGGACACAAAGACATGGTGATGTGTATGACCACCCACAAAAATATGGTAATTTAATCTCTGCTCTGTAAATAAATAGGAGACAGTACATTCCATAGTGTATTAAAACCATGTACAGGATCTGTGTTTTATTGGGTTTTGTCCTTTCAGATCTACACAGGCTGTTATGATGGCAGTGTGCAGGCCATCAAACTCAACCTGATGCAGAACTATCATTGTCGGGTAAGATTCTTCTACAGCCTACGATTGAGACTATGATGGACATTAAAGGGCCCATATTACGCTATTTTCTGATCTATGTTATAATGTTTCCTCATCAAAAACATACCTGGAGTTGTGTTTTGTTTCATTCACACATGTTTAACACACAAACCCTGCATATTTAGGCTGAGTTCTTCTCTCAAACAGAAAACACCCAGTTCCACCTTGTGATGTCATGTGGTAATACAGGAAGTGCTCCACTGTGTTTAACTTCATACACCTTCATTTGGATAATTTCATCCCTGGAATTGCCCATCTCTACTGAACAAAAAGTAAAAGGTAGCTGTTAACTTGAAAACTACCGCTTCATGACATCACAAGGTGGAACAGAGCATTTTGAGCTTTGGAGATGTAGACAGACTAATAAACCAGGATTACTCAAACACGTGTGAATGAAACGCACCACAACTCCTGGTATGTGTTTGATGAGGTAACAGCATTATAACATTGCTTAAAGCTCACAAGAGTCAGTTTTGTTAATATATGACCTTTAAGCTAGTTTTCATGGTAACACATCATTAATAATAATCACATGTTTTTAAATAGTATTGTGTATATCATTTCCTTGTGTCGTAGTGGCACGGCTGCTCGATGGTCTTTGGGGTTTTGGATCACCTGGAGCACCACCTGTGCCATAACCACGCCAGCCAGAACCTGCAGACGCTGCGGTGCCGGTGGAAAAACTGTGAGGAGTTTTTCAGTGGTCGCATCAGCTCCAAAAAGGTGAGTCCAGTTTTTGAGATAAGATAGAACTTTAATGATCTCACAGTGGTCAGTGTGGCTCCTTATACGCAATGCAAGTCGTAAGAAAAGTGTAATTTGAACTTTGATGAATGAAGCTAATCTTTAATCTTACAGTTATGGAAAAATATGAATTAAATTATCGTACCTAAAAGAACCGTTCTGAAATGTATTATATACCTTTTGTTATACACTTTTTGTCAATGCAAGAACAGTTGCCCTTAATGCAGCCCTCAGTTATTCAGAATTGGGACTGCCACAGAGCACTTTAGCAAGTTTCCAGTTGTAATAGGACCCACTAAAACTTTACTCTTAACCCTTTTCTTTTTTTTAACCTTTAATTTTTCTCTTTCTTTCTCTCTGGTTTTAGACGATGCTTTTGCACATGCAGAAACACGCGGCGGAGGAGTCCCAAGTGGAGCCTTGAAGCCGAAGGGAATAAAGGTTTCCTGATGCTCTTTGGCCCTTTTACTCCTTTGTAAAACCTCCCATATTGGGACGGACCAGTGCTAAGACCCACCTCTTATGGCTCAAGCCTGTAGAGTGGTGTATCATCTTTTTATGTTCAATGTTGGAATCCAACCTTATAACAATAAAGAAATGTGGGGCGGTGGGAAGGTCATTTTATACTATTTTAAATACACATCGCCTTCATTTTCTGTCTGACCACACTAAAACTGACCAAACTAAGACAAAATATTTGACTTTTGTAATTGAAGAAACTCTTGTGGAGCCAGTAACAAAGGGTTAATATGCTTCCTGTTTCAACTAACCACTGTTCAATATGCTGCATTCTGACTGGTTGTCTAACTTAATGGCATGGGCTGGGAGATGTTTTTACTGTTGTTGTGATGTTTAATATTGAGCAACATCTTTACCATTATGTTATTTTTTTGTTCTTTTAAATATTTACTTGTTTTATGGGTGTCTTAATTCACCAGTTTTCAGTCAAAATACAAATTCTAGCATCCCATTACATGTCTTGACAATCGTCTCATTAATGCTGGATGTGTCTGGCAACTGCTTATGAACCACCCCCCCCTTCCTCTATCCCATGGCTTTCTGGTCAGAACTTACTCCTACTTCCACTGTTTAATAATTTTACCATTGAGTGTTAAAAACATCTATGGTGATATATAAGATATTTAAGACAACCCTACTTTTGTTTTTCCATTCACGGATTTTATTTTTTGCATTTGTTTTTAAGTTTTATTTTTCAGTGTTTTGCAAATTTATGATTCATCCAATTTTAGGGTTTTTTCCTTTTTGTTTTTTCTTTTTGTTTTATTTATTTTCTTTGACTGTCTTGATCTCATCCGTTTTCCATAGAATTATTATCATTTTGTTGTTGCTCACCTATTTAAAGGCATTGAGGGACATTAGTGCAGTGTTGTGTGTTGAAGTGGCCTGAGGTTGCCACATTGGAGAGTTTTTGCAGTTTGCTGTGAAACTGAACCAAGACGTGAATGTGATTTTGAGTATAATAACTTTAGATCTGAATGAGAGAGTCCTGTTTGTGTTACAATAATTCCCTGCTTGGAGATATGTATGTTTTTATGTTTTATTTTTGAGAATTGAGCAGAAGGCACCTGATTGTTCATGGAAAAGGCATTTGGGGAGGTGATTTTGTGAAGGATGAAAAGCATGAAGGAAAAGTATTAGAGAGACACTGATCAGGCATAACATTATAACCAGCAAATGACATTTATATTAACATTTTAGCTGTTGGAAGAGTATTTTGAAGAGTTCTATAAAGTTGAGATTAAAGTTTATCGTCTCCATCTGAAGGGACATTTACGAATTTCTTAGCGATGTGGATCAGTAGGCCACCATAGTGCCTTCTCCTTATCTTGTAATAAGTTCATGGTCAGGAGTATCTAACTGGAGGATTACCCTACTATGCACATTTTAAGTTGTAATAGTCAGTAAAACAAAACTGTTATTCAAAAGTTGTTCTAGATAGGAACAGGTGAACTAAATAAACCATTTTCTAGCCTCCCATTGCTCTAAAATAATGCTAGATGGTCATATTGTTGTGCCAAATCGGTGTATAACCCATGCCATACCTCACCCACTGAAATATAACACATTTGAGCCGTTCTTTCTTTTCAATATAATTTTATCTGGTGCTCTTCTTCGCATATCTGGTTGCATTTTCTTGGTTTGGTCCTCTTCATTTCATAGAGGACTTGATTTTGCAGCAAACATTTTCCACTTTTTACAGTTTTAAAACAAAGGAAAGCATATAGTTCCTGTCTAACCTGGCATTCCCGAGTTTCTTCAACATGTTATTCTGTTATAAAAAAATGTAAACTGCTTTTTTTAAGAAACGTGCAATCAAAAATTATTAAAATGTTCAAACCCAAAATTGACTTATTCTTACTACTAAGTGCAAATATATCGACTTTTGAAACTTTTGTTCAACTTATATGAATCTCTAGTTAAAGAAAAAAAAAAAAAAAGTTAATACGCAACACAGTCAAACCAATACTATAGATTTCTTTATTGGAATATAATGAAAAAAATCCATACACTAATTTGACCAAAGCCTTCATAGAAAATCACAAAATGCCACAGTCCAACCCAGTAGCCATTTTCAAATCCATATTTTCAGATCAAAACTTGAAAGCACCAGTTATGCTCATGTCATTCATTCATAGATAAAGTTGTAGCTCCTTCAGACCCAGCAATAAAATCAAGTTAAATAGCTTTTAATAGAGACTTATTAAATTGGTCAAATATTTTAAAACATATTTTAAAATAGCCAGCTTGCTTTTATAAGAAGATACCAAGTTTAAGCTAGTCGCTGTGTAGTTTATCAGCACAGAGCTTTCCCTGTTTTATAATACATGCTTCATTTGATTTTACAAGAACAGGCAAGATGGAATTATTAATTTAAAAAGTGTATCAGTTAATTGTAAATCACTTAAGTTGCCTCGGCAATGTCTATAATCCATTTTTATCATTATCAGGTATCAGATGAATTATAAGTGTTAAAATGCAATGCCATTTATATTTAGCTTTTCAGATTTGATTATAATGACTGGATTTTGAACCAGACCTGAAGGAGATCGTTATAAGTTTATTAAATTGACAAATGAAGTAAAAAAGTTGTTTTTGTCCATTTGTTTGTCCACAAGTTTATTGATTGTCCACCAGAGCCCCGTTCATCCCGTACATAATAACTGCTAAGTGTGTTTGACAAATGGAGGTACACAGTTATTGACAAACCAGAGAAGGCCATTGTGAGGTATTGTGACAGAAATAAAGAGGTTGTTCTGTTTTAGATGCCTGAGAATTAACGTCATACAACGGCAGTGGGTTGTGGTTTAGACGATGGTTACAACAGGCTGGAGAACTGAGGAGCTGTGATGGAGCAGAAGTGGGAACAAACTGAGGTAAAACCCAGTCCAGAGGAGAGTGGACTCTTCAGGCGTACATGGTCAACTGGAGCCACTGGAATCAAATACATTAAGGTACAATGGGTAAAATATGTCATAGTTAAAGGTGCACTATATGAATTTTCTAGTTAGGGTCCACCACCTCCTCATTTCCATGGAGATGTTATTGCTTTGCCTGGAATGTTCCACAGTATGGCAGTCAATGCATGTATATGTATATCTGTTTATTCAAAGACAGGTCTATTCATTGCTGAAAAAGTACCTAAGATAACTAGGTCTGTATTGTCTCCATCTTGGGACAACGGATGGAAATTAGCCTTCGGCTATAATCCGGTGTGTTTACATTCATGTTGTATCATGTCTGTTCATGTCTGTTGATTGTCCCAATCAAATAAATAAATAAATAAATAGATAAGTTGCAATACTGTGGAACATCTAAGGCAAAGCAATAAAATCACCATGGAGACAAGAAGTGAGCAGACCCTACACCAGGAAAGTCACATGGTGCACCTTGCTGAATGTCATTGATGTTGGAGAAATTCCATGTGCTATACTGAGCTGGCAGTGAGTGCCCTCAGTATACCACAGAAAAGCTATGACAGCAATTCCAGGCTATATACATATTTATCATTTAGGCATCTCAAGTTTAGAGTTGCTGATGCTCACGTGATGCAGGTTAATGGTTAGATTAGGATAGCAATGAAGCCATAAAGTGACACTGGAGGGGGCAAGACAGTGTATTTTATTTAAGAGTGTAAATTTGGGGGAAAAATATCTCACCTCCAGGACACTAAGTCTGATGGTTCCGTCTCCATCCTGATCGAAGGCCTGGAACGCCCCTGAGAAGAAAAACACCACACAGCAACTAAGACGCAACAAGAACAAGATGACCCTTTCAAAATAAAACTATCAATAAAAATTATAGACTACAATGACCAATCAATGGCCAATCATTCAGTGACAAAAGGAGCTAGATAAAAATAACTTTTTCAACATAAACCAAGATAATCAATAAAAATATAAACAACTGACCATAGTGGCCAATCAGATGGTGCCAAAAGAACCAAGATTATCCTTTCAAAATAAAACTAACCTTTTACTAACTAAAACTCTCAATGAAAAGAAGACACAACAGTGACCAGGTCAGGTGGGTGACGACAGAGCCAAGACTAGACAAAATGATAAAAGACTGTTGCCATAGCAATTTAAAACAAAATATTATATCTTTTGAATGAAGAAGATCTTCAAAAAGTTGCACATAAGAGGAAGGTGAAACCCATGAATAATCCCAAGACTCTTTCAAAATAAAACTAAACCATAGCTACTTTGCTCTCAGGTATTGGTGACTTACTGAACATGGCTTCCAGGCGAATCAGGCAGCTGATGAAGCTGTCAAAGTCAATGTTCATGTTCTCATTAGCGTAGCGCATGGTGATGATGTCATACAGCTGGTTATTGAGACGGAAGCCTGGGAGGGACACAAGACTCATGACTGCACAGTGACCACAACATTTGGTACAACATTGAGAGGATACGTTTAAATTATAATATTAGAATTATTTGTCACAGTTACAAAAGAAAAAAGTGCAATTCATATAAACTGGTGATGAAAGCTTTTTACTAGTTAATTGGTTATTAGTTAATTTGAAGCACATTTTAATAGCCCCCTTTATCTAATGCATTACAGTAATTTATGCTAAAAATTACTACTCCTATTCACAAAGAAAGAAAAAGCTAAAAATGTTCCCCAAAAGCATAAAGTAAGGATTATAAAAATGTGCTGAGTGTTAGCCAAAACAGCTATTTCCCATTGCCAAAATATGTATAAAAAACTCCCAAAATAGAAATGTACTTAAATTGATTTTTACATTGGTTTGTACCTGCATCGTTGACCGCATTCCTCATCTCGTAGCTGTTGATGCTCCCAGACTGGTCAGCATTATAGTGCTTAAAGATTCCCTACAAAAGAAAGAAGAAAAAAGTATCAGAAATATGTTTAGAGTAATAACAATAGCACATCAAACTTGTAAAATGCTTTTTTACAGTTTTTTTGGAGTAAAAGTGATGAGTTGGGATATGTATGATTAAGTCTGTGTTGTAGACAAATATAAAATGTTAAAGAGAGAGTCCTACCTGCCACTGTTTGATCTTGTTCCACAGATGCCTGAACTCCTGGAGGTTCAGTCGACCTGTCCCATCCATCTGAGGGACAGTTAAGGTCATAACAAACACACTAATATATTTGGATAATCATGATCATGAAATCTTTTATCAAAATGCTAGGTACATTAAGTGAAGCACAATTACTTATTGGATCACAGCCTCTTGGCATTGCAATGGCAATAAATCTGTAAATAAAAATCAAATAATCAAATAATCAAATGTGGTTGCTTTATTTCACAATACATAAATAAGCCTAAACCTCAGCTAGGTGCATCTTAAGTATAACTCTGCTGATATATGTGTAATCCCTCAGTCGTCCAGGTATGGTCCGTAGTAAAAGATATAAGGCAGTGTCCACCAGTAATCTGACCAGAACTGAAGAAGTGGCTTGGATGAGCAGCGAAACGTCTTCACTCCAACAACTTTTTGTCCAGTTGACAAAGTTGAATTTTTCTTTTGCTATGTCCCGATATACTCAATACAAAGGATACGTCCATCAGAGCTATCATGCTCCTGCAGCTCTCTAGACTGAAGCCCTCTGTGTTCATGTCCTTGTCTAGAAACACCAAAGTAAAATACAATCATTATTCAATACAAATACTGTTAATAAGGCACAAGGGTGAGCATTGAGCAATATATCATTTTTACTATCCCGATAACACATTATTCAGGAAATATTTTGGCAATCCAACTAAAATGTGCAAAACATATCTTTAGTGTGACTAAACACTAAACCTTTGCAACTAAATCATATACATGAAGTTTTAGTAGCATTCTCTACTGTTTCTAGTCCATTTTTTGCCATTTTAGTTATCAAATTAGGTTAATTTGCAGCTTATACAGCTCGATTGGACTGTGGCTGTGGGTTGGGGTTTGAATATCAAACAAATGTAAAAGGACTATAAAACTGTAACACTGCATCATTTGAGATAATTTTTGTTATAAATGATATACCCAATATTCAAATTTGGCTTATCTTTAAAAAATATCTGTAATATTATCAATCATTTCATACATTGCTCATCTCTAAAAAGGCAGTCACAGTTGTATTTCAGACTTACGTTTGGTGATGACTCTGTTAAGGACATTTTGCAGTTCGTTGGCCGTTATCTCCATTTCCTGTGAGGACAGATATGTAAATAGAGCTAAGGCATTTCTATACACAGCTCATAATAGTATTTAATCTACTGTCAGTTACATTTGGTGTTTGTTAAAATACAGGTCTAATATAATGACTACACTCACATCACCGGCTATTTCTTGAAAAATAGACCTGAACTGCTGGTCCTCTTCACTTTCTTCCCCTGCTGAGGCTGGAGCAGGCTACAATAATATGAACACAGTTATAGTCACAAATGTGTTTAATAAAAATACATTGGTAACACTTTATAATAACCACACCAGGGTATTAATTAAGCCTGGATCATTCTTAATAAACTATTTGTTCATTATGTATTAAGGCGAGACACTGCAGGTTAATAGGAAAAAAATGTTACATTTAGAGATATCAATTTGAAACTTCGTCTGATGTTTACTCACACAAATGTAAGAAAAAATGTATTACAAGTTTTTCATCATGTAATGTTTTGATATAAAAAATACAGCATTTTATGTATATAAAAGAGCCAAAATGGACAATATTTGGGACATTCGAAACAGAAACATGAAAAAAGCCAGGTTTAAATTTCTTGCTTCTTTTTGTTGTCATATTAGACACTAAAATATATACTGAGGGGATTGACTGAAAATGTGCCTAAAAATTCAAACTTTGCCTCATTTTTTAGACTTGAAACCCTATGGGGGGAATGCATTTTGAGAAAGCAGCCTTTAAAATTACAATGTCCCATGTAACTCTATTGATGTGTAACCAGGTACAAGCTAGAATAAGGTAATTGCTTGCTAATTGCCTAAATTAGCAACAAAATGGATTACCAATTTGTATAAGTTGGACCAGTGACTAGGTTTTGAAGGAGGGCTATAAGGCAAAAGCTAGAGCCAACAAAATCATTACTGGAGCCACAGGTAGTTTAGGCTTAGGTTGATTGTATTGGACAGAATTAATGAATAACAGTTAACATTCAATTATAAAACAAAACAAAAATATGCCCCAGTGTCCCTATGTGAGCTCAAATTCTTTTAAGTCCTGCCGGCTTAGTAGTCAGTTTTTTAGTTAGTCAAGTCAAAAATCCTTTGATGCAGTGTGGTTCTGTCTTACCACACTCCAATTGTCCGTGGTGATGGGAGAGCAGCCTGCTCTCTCAGAAGACCAACTTCGGTTCAGTTCTGTTCAGTTCAAACAGAAAGGCTCGCCATCCCCCTCCACAGGGAGGAATCCAGTTCCAAGATCCACTCAAAAAAACTAGCTTATTTCAAGAGTTTTTAACACTTGCTGGTAGCCATAGGGAGTGCATTAGGATGTGACAAAATGTCTTCACAGAGCTGCTCATACAAGGGTTCAAGTATGTTTGTGCCAGTTAACAAGGGCAAGTTCAGGGACAATTAAGGCAAGAGTGAGCAGTTCAGGCTCAGACTGGAGGAAATCTCTGGGGAACTTGATGCTGGTTTCAACATAGCCCAAGTAAGGAACTGTCTGACCATTGACACCTTTAACCTCAAGAAGGTCACTGATGGGCATTATGGGATGTTCAGAAAGATGTTCTTGTTAGAAGGACTTGGCAATAGTAGTCACTTGAGAGCCTGTGTTGAGCAAGCAATCCACACCGTAAATGGCAACTCTGGCTGTACATTTTTTAAGTCTTTTCGGAAGTTTGAGTTCTGGATTCATGTTCGCTGCTTGTCAAGAAGCTTTCTTTGTCTTTTTTTTCTGTGGGACGTTGTTCGTTTTGAGCGGCCATCTGTCCCGCGACAGGAACTTTCTTTAGTTTAAATCAGAAAACTGAGCAACTTTGTGGAGCGTGTCCCATTATCTTTGCTTTTGTTTCAGAGTGTTTCTTTTGGCTGCTACAAGAGCAGGATTTGGACCGTTGGTGCATTTGGAAATTATATGACCATCCTCCCCACATTTGAAACAATACCCCGGCTTGGGTTTGGGCAGCTCTGCAGTCATTTGTTGTATTTCTTTGGCTTCACTTTGTTGTTTGCATTTGATTTTCTTTTGTCTTCTTTGGGGATTTCTTTCTTTGGTTGTTTCTCTGTTATTTCAGCTTTGAGCTGTGCGATTTGTGTCTGAAGATCTGCAATTTGTTTCTGAATGTCCATTTTGTCATCGATGTAATGCTCGTTATTGTTCCTACCTTGGGAGCATGTTTGCAAGTTGGAATAAACTTGAGTCTTTTGCATTCCCAAATGCTGTTTCATACGTATCACTTTGCTTGCCTGTTTTCCTCCTCTGTCCTTAGTCGTAGAAATAGTTTGGCAAAAAGTGGCAGGTCACTTTTCTTTTGTTCAGGCTGGAGATTGGCAGTCAGAGCACTGTCCCAACAGTCCATGCAAAACTGCCTGAGGAGCTGTTGGTTAGAGTCACTGGATGCAAGGCCGTTTCTGTTGATGACTGAATTCAAGACAGTATGTAATCTTTGCAAGTAATCTGAAGGTTTTTCACCAACATTCTGATTGGTGTTGATGAAGCGGGCAAAGAGTTTGTCGCCATCTTTGACAGTGGAGTGCAGAAACGAGGAGTTCAAGGTTCAAGTTTTTGGACTTGATTTTGGTCCAAGAGATTTGACAATGGTTGACAATGATTACAGATGCAAGTTGATTCAATGAAATATTGAAACATCTTTTGGTGCAGTAGACAATTTTGTTGTTTCCACATGAATGCTTATAGGCTAGAAGTCCAAACTGACCAAAAAACAAAAAAGTTGAAAAAATTTGTTTTGTCTGTAGTGTCTCCCCTTAAGTCATTCTTCATGCTTTGTTATGGCTAATTAAGGTGTAGTTATTATAAAGTGTTACTAATACACAATGCTGTTTGACAAGCATGGTTAAGTTTTTCAGCTGTTTCTATTCAACAGTTTATATTCAGTTTTTAAAAGCACTGCCTTTAAGTGTTCTCTTAAAAAACATTATACAAAAACATTAAATAATTACAGGTTAACCAGGAACTAAAATGCATAACTACTCACCACGGGATGGTCAGCCTCGATCCTGTTCTCTATCTCCCTAAATAAAGATGGACAAACAGTGGTCACCAATATCATAACTTTATATTACAAACTATTCTATTGCATGGCTAATCTATTGCAGCTAATGCTAGTTCTTAAGCTATGACAAGTTAAAAGCTTATAAACAGAATGTGTAAAACAAGTCCCATCTGTGGCCTTGGACATCCACCCTCAGGCTCCTCAAAGACCCAGGTCCCAGGTCCAGACCAGGTCCAGTCTAGGCTGTCCTGATTTGGGGCAGCAGCAGAGAGTGCAGTACAGAGCTGTACAAAAGTTACCGCTGAACGACCAAATCTGAAGTTTCTTGTCCTAAAAAAGATTCCATAACAGCTTCGAACTGGGCCCGAGTTCGTCCAATTCTACAAATCAAATCTTCGTTAAAAATGTCTGTTTTTGATAATACAAGTCCCTCCTGACGAAGATATCCCCCATCCCGCACCCCATGGACATGACACTTAAAAACATTGAAAATATAAACAGACAAACAACAAATGTACCACATAGCAAAGTTCAGTACCTAGTCAGTTGGTATGTATGTACCACATAGCAAATACATACCAACTGACTAGGTACTGAACTTTTTTTTCAATTTTAAAAATTGAAAAAAATTAATTAAAAATGTATTTAATTATACAGAACTGATTGTTGAGATAAAGAACTGAAGATTGTCTGATATTTCTTTTTACATTCCAACAGTTGTTACAACTGTTGGAAGGTAAAAACTTTAACTTTTAACTTTAACTTTAACTTTTCTGGTGGGGGTCTGTCACCTTCTTGACTACATGGAGATGTTAGTGCTTTGTAAAAGCTTTTGTAAACAAATAAACACATTGAATGTACATAGTCTGAACTTTGTCCTTTCACCCACCACCCCTGCACTCACTCTGAAGTGTTCCTTTTTTCAGAGAAGACTCGGAGGATGAACTCTCCCTCCTGGTGCGGTTCATAGGTCGATGGTACAATCACGTATTCTCCAGGACTCAGGTGGAAACGCTGGGTCACCTCTCTCAGGTTTATGAAGGACTTACAGCGGGCCTTGGACTGATTCAACAGGAAAAAATCCTTCTGCATGTGCTGCTTGTTCCCGTGCATCTGAAATTAGGTAAAAAAAAAATGTTTGAGGAGTTCTTAGCAAAACAAAAATAGCAATAAAAACAAACCAGTGAGATGTAATTGACTTGTAACTATTGGAAGCTTGTCTGTTGGACAGTGGCTTACCTCCTTTGGAACCTGAGGAGAATCAAACAGACAAATTATTACATCATAATAACAATTTCAATACTTCACAAATTAACATGTAATCAGATTCAACATTATTGAAATGATCTAATAGACTGGACTAGATTTCTTTTGTTGTAGTGTTCTATTGACGTCACATTAAACCACTTGTCATTCACAATTCAGTTTGAAACACCAACATAAAACATAATTATTAACAGTTGCATAAACAAGGAGAATTACTACAATAGTGTATTCACTGTGGTTAATAAACACTGACAGTACTTAAGCATGAATTTGAATGAATCTATTTATTGTTGCCCACTTTTAGTTTGTGGTTTAGTTGGACAAATTATTGTGAAATGTGAATTAAACATTAGTATTGACAAGAACAAAGACTACTCTCCCTGGGGTGAAGGTAAAAGCATTACAAACGATCCAATACTCACCTCATAGATGGAGAACCCGATGGTGAACAGGTTGGCTCCCATCTTTCGCTCTTTCCTTCTGTTCTTTTGCATCAGAGACACCACAAACGTGCAGCCAACCTCGCCCTCCTCCGAGTCGTCGTCCTCCTCCAGAAGACGCAGGCGGTACTGAGGGTTGGTCCAGAATGTGTCTGTGAAAGAGAAGTGAATTTGGACATAATGTGATTGACGGTGCAGAAGTTAATGGTGAAAATGCAACAGCTGAAAGAGAGTCTGCTCTTCTTTTTTATGTTTTTGGAAATATTTCTTGATAGCTCTGCCATTAATCACAATCAAAGTTATGCAGATACCAGTAGCTCCGTGTTTCTACTGTTCTTAGAGAATAGAAGAGTTCCCCATAATGCAGTGAGTTATACCTGGGTAGTTCCTGCAGCCTCCAGCGGAGCAGCCTCTGACCCAGCGGCCCTCGTTCACAGACACCGTCCATTTGTGGATCTTATCGTCCTCCAGAGCATCAGGAGTCAAGTTACAGATCTCAATCTTTGTGTAGTTCTTCTTAAAGTCCTCAAACGACATCCTAAAGATCAGATAACTAATAAATACATTTTGACATAAAAATTATTAAGATATAGTTTGCCACTCACCAGAACTCTCCGTCCTCTGCATTCTGGTGTTGTAGCTTCTCCTTTTCAATCTTAGGCAATGTGGCCCACTCCTTAGAGCTGAAGTAATAGTAATCGTAATAAATAAATTGATTAAACATATTCAAATGTATGTAATTAATATTGTGTTGTTTTTCATACTTGTCACTCCAGGGCCCGTTCCACTCGACTTGACCCCAGGGATTTCTGAGTCTCACCAGACGGACTTTAGACTCCTTATTCTGAGATGGTCTACACTGCAAACAACATGTATTACTCAAATATATGACTCAATTATATTACTTATTTTTGTTGTTATTCATGTTTTTTTCAATATTTTTTCTTCTAACAATTTATAGAACTTTTTTGTTCCAACTTAATATAACCATAACTCTTACCTCCTCCACAGCAGTGACTGAGTAGGCGTGACCCTTTACTAGTCCAGTCACTGTACGGGTCTCAAACCGAGCAGGAACAAGGGACTGAAATATAAAAATAATATATAAATAAAAAGCAAATTCTGTCTAAGCTAATTAAGGTTAATATTGTCTGCCTCACATCGATGGAGCAGCCCATCAGAGACCCCCTCTCCAAAGCCTTCTTCATGATCTTGTACAGCTCTTTTGGTGCTTCCTTCATCTCGTAAAATTCAGTGACTCCTCCAGTAAAGTCCTCCATGGCTTCAGTTGTGTTCCCGCCCTTCAGAGCCTCATAGGACCCATGTAGCCTAAACAGAGGGCGAGGGTCAGAGGACAAAGGTCAAAGGGGTTTATGGAAATGTAGAGGGTATAGAGGTAGATGTAGAGGTATATTGCAATTATGTCTACAGACACTTTGTTGATATTTTAAACCAAAAACATGACCAGAGTATGAATAGTTTTCAGGATGGTCGTCTAGCTTTTACTTTTGATTTAGTCATGTGATGTATTTATTATTCCTTTAACTGACTTGGCATAGGCCTTCTCCAGCAGGGCACTCCAAAACTCGTTCCTCTCGGCCGACTTGGTGAAGACCAGCTGGTTGTTAACAGTTGGGATCCGGTCGTCAATGACAACGTCCACCCAGTCGCCATAGCGCCAGAACTACAGGAAACATAAGGATGGAGGGATGGTTGTGAAAACTGCACTACCTACAAATATTGACGATGACAGTAAAAAGTCTAACCTGGAAGTGGAAGATACCAGCGTAGTTCTCTGAATAACTTTGCTCATGAGGAACAACGCGATACAGGAGTTTCTCATTTAGGGTCAGACAAGCAATGGCAGCTAACAGCCAGCAATCACCTGTATAGAAATACAGTATGCATTTATAGTAAATGGTCAGGTTTTTATATAGCACTTTTCCACCTTCAAGGCACTCAAAGCGCTTTTCATCAGGGAACCACTCACCCATTCACACACGCATTCACACACCAGTGTACGCAGACACGGGGGTTAGGTGGGTTAAGTGTCTTGGCCAAGGACACAACAACAGCATTCATCTGTGGAAGCTGGAATCACACTGCCAACAATGACATTATGAACTGTAGAGACCAACGTTGTAGTTAGTGGTCATGTTATAGCTATTGGCCTAATAAATCGATTTGTACTCTTAAAAGCATATTAACTGGTAGCACTATTGGCTATAAGATGGTCTATAACATGCAACACGTTCCCATATCATAATGTGTCTTTACAAAGGCTGTTTAGGCTTCATACTTCATGCTATGCTTCACAATATGTCAAACCAAATATTGACAGAGTATTCTCACATATTTTCTCTATAGAATAAGACTTGGTGAGTGCTGACTGCTGTGTTTTGAGAGTCAGGTGTATGTGACCTGAACAATGTAAGTTTTTTATCACAGGGAACAGTTACAGAAACTTTTGTCCCTCTGCCCCCTTTATTTGGGGCCGGCTCGGGACAACAATGAGAAGTGCTGCTGGTTGGATTCCCTTCTCATAGACTAAGCACAATGTAGGAGGCCGCAGTGAGCTCAAAGGCACGTGAGCAGGGGAGATATATGGAATATTCAGCTTTCCTGTCAAAACACTGGCTGCTAAAGTGGAACCAACAATAAACAAATTCTACTAAAGTTATTGGTAAATGTTGAAGTACTGTAATTATATCACAGGTCTCACCATAAATGAAAGATCAAATGTAAATATGAATGCACTTATTAAGAGTTTAATGTATTGGGGCAAAACAATAAGACCTACAATTAAATTTAACAGTATGACAAAAATCAGGCAATCAGTGCCACTGCCATAAAAGACTTACCCAAATCTCCTTGGCAGATGTCAGTCCTGCTGGCTCCTCCAACAATGAATTGAGGGTTGTCACAGATTTCCTACAAAAATGAAAAATGATTTTACTATATAAATTATAAAATAAAGATCAAATTTAAACACACCTTTCCTTATCTAATCATTAATCAATGGGATGCTATTACACAGTATTTAACATTTAAAGTGTACATTGTTACATTATTATTACTAATTATTTTTGACCTTCCCACATGTTTACATTGGACCCAAAAGTGTCTCCAAATATAATCTTCTAGGTCTAAACACCACATTACCCATCTGATTTTGTTTTAAATGTAACTCCTCTAGAGGGGGGGCATGCCACCTTGTTTTGCTTTATCAAATTAATTATCCACAGTATGGCATTTAACTTATCTGTCTCATGAAGACAAGCAGATGATGCTATTAGGCCAAGTTACAAGTCAGATCTGTGGAGAGGCAACCCCCCCCCAGCGCTCATAGTAACAATTAATGTTTTTCAAGATATTTTTGAATAATAAAAACAGCAGGTACCCTCCTCCAGAAAAGTTACATAGTTTGTGTAAACTCTGCTCCTTATTATGATCCTTGTACCTTGGGTCGTTTCCAGACGATATTCTTGACTTTGGTGGATTTGTGTCCGAGCTCCTTGAAGCCCAAAGACTCGACTGTGGCCGGGAAAGAGGCATCCTCAAACGGGGCCTTTCTCTGGAGGCCCTCTTGTCTCAGGGTGTTGTAGTCCTGTCCGTTAAACCTCAGGGGCTTGTTCAGCGACCCTTCCCCATCCCGCCTCTCCCTCTCTCGGATCAGGCGGTCGCAAAAGAACCCGGACGGTGTATAGGGCATCTTGTCGCTGCTCAATATTTTAACTTTTGCAGCTTGTACTAAAGTCATAGAAGCCTAAAAACCTGGCATAAATCCAAACAGCTATTTTCTGATTGGCTGTTCCCTTTGTGCGAGCTGACCCCTCCCTCTTCGTCACAAAATTGCTCTAAAATTCACGTCAATTCACCTTTGCATTGCCACACGCACACAGGAGCTAGCCCTGAACACGTTGGCTTCTCATTGGGCGATAGGAGAGTTTAGTGCCATCATTGGTGGATGACACAAAGGCCAATGGGCATGTAAAGAGTGGTCAGTGTATGGCCTACCTCAGCAGAAGTCATTCAGACCATTTAAACCTATTGTGTTTGGACAACGGCAGCCTCAGCACAACCACAACTGGTACGACATCATACGTTTGGCACCTAAAATATCACATAATTTTTTTTTTTTTTTTCAAAATCTATTCTATAGCGTGTATTTTAGATCTTATTATGGATCATGTTCGAATATCGGTACTGTGCAGTAGTCGTGATACTGTAAAAGTTGCCCTTGAAGTTGGTCAGAAATATGTACAAGCTTGAATTAAAAACACTTTTAATTAAATAAATAATTAAACATAATGGCGTACAAACAAGAGGCAGCATAGGTCACATATTGATCTAATAAAATCATTTATACAATTCATTTGGACGATAACAGCAAATGACATTGAATTTGTGATCCAACAATTAATAAATCACATACTTCATTAAATACCACTTAGCTGCATCTATTAAACATATATTCAATCATTACAAATTTAGTTTTAGGACTAAATGCAACCTGATGATAAAAAGTCCATAGCGGTGTTTCATAATAATTCTACAAACACTACAAAATACCTGATTTATGCCTATTTCAGACAGGCACAATTAGCTGTTCAAAAACACAATCACAGTTCCTTCTAATATCATTGACAAAAGCTTATTTTGAGTCTAGATGTTTCCCTTTGGTTAACCATTTTGGAAAAGGTCAGGTCACTCACAAGAGATAATACTGAACACTGCTAAAACAATTATGTGGACTACTTCTATCTAATTAAAACAGTGCTGATATACCTCATTAAATACTAATTTTATTAATAAAACATTGTAAAATTTTAAGTTTACATACATTTTTCAAGTACATATTCAAGTGATGCATCAGTGTGGACCTATCTGTATGTCCCAGTCTTTCACCACTTTGAGGTTTAGGTTGTCCAGGGTCAAAACACAGCGGCTCTCGTCAAATTCAAATGCATGTCTCTCCTCAATACCTGAGACAGAAAACGTATAATTAACCAACACCGATTGGAGAAGTATCAGAG
The DNA here is from genome assembly GCA_000787095.1 of Periophthalmodon schlosseri. Lineage (NCBI taxonomy): Eukaryota > Metazoa > Chordata > Actinopteri > Gobiiformes > Gobiidae > Periophthalmodon > Periophthalmodon schlosseri. The sequence continues at coordinate 332,847 of KN474761.1, forward strand.
CGAGGCCTGTTATGATTACTATATTGACTCATCGTTCAATCCATGACAGATGGAACAATCATTTTTGGGGGTAATATTTATCATGGGTACTTTTTCTTTGTAGTAGTGGGAAATATTTGGTTAATTTTCTGTACCACAATAAGATTTAACATCGAACTTCTATGACTCATTATAGACACAACTAACTGTGTCTAAGTGTTGCATTCTGTTATTTATTTATTGTAGTTAATATTTTTTTAACAATTTTGTACATTTAAAATACTTTTTGGGTGATAATTTTGCTTTATGGTTTGCGTTCAGTATTATCGTTTAGTGTCTATATTTACATCAGCAATATATATCACTTAAAACATTTTTATCATGACAGGCCTAATTGGAGCATTGTAAAACTAGAAGAAAGCATAAAAATATTAAGCTTTTTAATTTCAGTAAAACAGGCTGTTCCAACCAGTTAATAGACCCATTAATACTATGTCACCATAATGTTCAAATTTCAATGTAAATGCTTCTTCATGAAAGAAGCATTTATATTTTTTTATTATTATTTTATTATACTAAATGATAGAAATGACCTATCCCTCGTTGTATTTTGGCTTCACAAAAAGCATAGTTTGTGATACGTAGGATTGTTAACATGTAATAAATCTTAAGATACAATAAAACAATCCAACAATTCTCTAAGATATTGTCCAGTCAAGCCAGTAATATCAGTCACCAATTAGATAAAGTTATTCTGAGGTATTTCTTACCTGAGACGTTCACAACCACAGAAGATGGTTTTCTCTTCAGCCCTACAATAGTAATCGACTGTATAACTGTGTCAGAGTCAAATGATCCTTCTTCACTAAAAGGACTGAAAAAACAAATATATAATGGTTAGTTAAATTCCAATAAACAAAACAAAGATGCATTTTGTCAGATTATATGATTTTTTTTTTTTTTTCTCACCGGGAGAAGAGTCGACTAGAATCCATCTTGAAGCTGTGTAGACAGAAGGCCTTTGTGTCATGGAACCTAAATGAATAACCATCATCCAGATACAGATTTCCTTCAGCAAATTCCTGTTTTAAAAATTAAAAAAAACAATAATCTCAATATTTATGTTTTAGGCCCATTTCTATTCTCTGGCTTTTCACTATGTATGAGCTCTGTGATCTTTCATTAACTTTAGTTAATTTAATAATGCATTATGGAACTTTTCGGGTGGGACATTATTTGGATTAGAATATTTCACAGAACGCCATTAAACTTATCTATCTTGCATTTATTCAATTATAGGTGTTTTTACTGCTAATATACTTTGGACTACATATTGTGAAATCCAGAAAACATGCACCTAGTAGTAGTAGTAGTAGTAGTAGTAGTAGTAGTAGTAGTAGTAGTAGTAG
>KN474761.1:336182-348061 GCA_000787095.1 Periophthalmodon schlosseri
TCCACAAAATGTGATGCCTGCCACACTTAGGGACAACACCATCGGTATTGAGATCTTCAGATAATCCCAAGTAGCCACATTGTCCCCTGTCCATATTGCACCTGGAATCATAGTTTGGGTTTAGGAAATATTAACTTCAATAGCTTATAAAATTATAAAAAACAACTACAAACCAAATCTCTGTGAACCAGCAAAGAAGGAGCGCGACAGCACAAATGGCCTATGTTGTCCACCAGACCGAGTTAACAGGCCCTCAGCAGTAGCCATTTGCTAAAAATATCACACAGTTATTATTGAAAGCTTAAAGGTACACTGCGACACCGCCACCTGCTTGTCTCCTCGGAAATGCTATTGTTTTGCCTTTAATGTTCCACAGAATAGCATTAGTTATTTACCTCCATGGAAAGAAGCAAATGATGCCACCAGGCCAAGTTACAGCTCAGCTCATTGAAGACGAGCCCTCTTCTCACAGTAAGAATGCATGTTTTTCAACATATTATTTTAAAGAAATAAAAACAGTAATATAATTAAATAAATACTATAAAGATGACAGTGGATGGAGAAGCAAGTGATCATACCAGGCCAAGTTACTGGTCAGATCTGTGGAGTAATGAGCCCTCCCACAATGAAAATGCATGTTTTTTAAAGTTTACAACAGAGTTTAGGCAGAACATTTCAGGCAAAGCCACAACATCTCCATAGTGCACTTTTAAGTAAAAAATATTGTTCATGTCTCAAATGATCAATGTAAAAGAATGAGCCTTACTTGATAGAAGCCATACAGGTTATGTAGGTCCCTGTGCTCCCAGCCTCCAGAGTGCACTGCGTCTTTAGGCATCGTCTGCTCAGGTCCATCAAACACAGATGGTTCATTCATATCATTCCACACAAACAATGAGGACGTTGAACCCTAAGTTTAAAATTCTATTATTGTAACTGTAAAAAATAGATAATAGTGTTTATTTTGAAGACTTACCTTAAAGTTATTAAGAGAAAAGCATCTGGAGTACCATGCTCGTGTGGCTGGGTTACAGAAGTCCAAGTAACAGGATTCACCTAGTAATTGTATTTAACACACCAAATTAAGTTAATTAAATCTGCTGCCATACAGTGAGATTTATACATTTAGAGTACCTGGCCAGCAGAAGCCCTTAAAGACCTGGCCCCCTCTGTCTTTAACAAAGTGTCCACTTTCCAGAGCTTCACGGAACAGCGGCCAATCAGGGTCCAGTTTGATGTGAGGGTCACTTATAACGACCAACTGAAAATGTAAGTACACAATCTCCATTATAATTCTATCCTGCAATGTAATAGATAAAAGCGGTAAATACCAAACTACCATCTCATAATATTTGGTTTTAGAAGTACAAATAAAACAGGCCCTGAACAACTAAAGAAGATATCAGCCATAGACTATGATATCAACACATTCCCACACACCTTCCTCTTCTTCTTCTGTAGGTGGTGCTGTAGTTCTGTAGGTTTGGGGAAATGTACAGGGTCCCAGGTGAAGTAGCGTTTCCCGTCTGTGTGATCGATGTCCAACCAGATGACATCGTAAGGGATGTTATGGAGGTCAAATCCAGCGTCTACATATTTAACATCAGCCTCATCGTAGTAATTCCAGCGGCATTGATGGTATCCAAGAGCAAACAGAGGGGGCAGCGACTGGTATCCTGAAAGAGACTAGGGCTGTAGTTGACTAAAGAAATTCTTGATCGAATAAAGACATGTCCTGCTGATCAATTAGATAGCTAAAAAGGGGGCGTGGCAAAAGCTCTCAAAACTATTACAACCCTAAAAGAGAGGATATATTTTGGAATACAGTGATTCAACAATACTGAACTTATCTGGTAAATAATTTGAATGATTACAAACCTGTTAGCTGGGCGTACTGTGAAAAGACATGTTTTGGTTGAGGCCCGAGTAGAATCCTACAGTCGATGACCCCACTCTCAGAGAGCCAGTGGAGGTCTGTGTGGGGCTGAGTGCGCCTCTTCTTCACTGGGGGGGTCGACTCGTCCTTAATGGGACATAAAGAAATACATTTCAGGTTAAATGTTGTAATAAAAAATGTTTACCCGCCTCTTCTCAGTGTGTTTTTTATATAATTCAAATGAATTTTCACATTTTTGAAACAAAAATGGAGCAAAACAAAAACAAAATAAGCATAAATAAGTATAAACACATTTAGACAGTTGCAGACATGCACAAACAAAAACTATCCGCTGTTCAGTTACTGCCTCGCCCTTCCTGTTTACCCTCCCCAATATCCTCTCACACACAGCACTTTTTTCATTTCCTTAAAAACAATATTTAAGTTTTAAACGTAAAAGCAAGTAACAGTCTTACCTTATCAGTCGAACTGTAATGAACATTTACAAATGTTTCTGAAGCGTTCAGCCAAAATGCTCCCAGTGTCCTGTTTGAGGAGTGGGCCAACACAAAGGGGACAGAGCCATAAAGGCCAAAAGGAGAGTTTAGGTCATACGCAAAGACGTCCAGGTTATACAGCCGGTAAGGTTCATCGTCTCTGGAATTAGAGTATTTAATCAGGCACAACAAACACTGTATGTATGAACACATTTTTGTTATTTTTTTATATTTAAAAATTATACGTATGTGTGGTATATTGACAATACCTTGTGTCTCTGAGCTGGAATCGGTCAGCATGTTCAGGGAGACCAAAGACATGGCTGAAACCATGAAGTCGCAGATCTGCCCCAACACTGCTGGGACCTGAGGAGATATATTTTATAACTTCCTGTACTCCTTTCTTCCTCCTCTTTAATTAAGGTTGTCATTACGTTAATTTATTTGCCATTTCTAGTTTAAAAACACATTGGAAAACATGTGCGGGGAGCTAAAAGTGCCCCATAACATATTAAGAACAACCACATAAACAATACACAATCATTATGGACATATTGACACTGCGAAATGAGCAAGCTACAAACGTTAACAATTAAACAGTTTAAAATATTAAAGGTGCAATGTCAAAGTTCAAAGTGCACTATTCAAGTTTATAACAGCTTTTGGGAAGAAGCTATTAGTATGGTGAACAGTCTTATTATGGTTACGTTTTGGAGACTAATTTCTGGCTCATTTGAGTAGATCGCTAATGACTAAATTAATCAGATGATCAAATTTTGGCATATATACTGCTTTAACTAAATTCACCTACTACATTTTGCCAAATTTCAAAATAAAAAAGTATAATACAATCTAATAGATCCATACCATTAGTCTTGTAATCCACAAACTGTCTAAAGGTCTCTTTCCATAATGCATTGCCGTCTTCCTGTTGACATATATTCAGAATTCAATACTTTAATTTTTACATAAACTTGTATCTTACAATCATGCTCTCTTCACCTCTGTAGTGCTAGATGTTGCCCTAAAATAAAAATATCCAGTGTTATTTTGTAAATATTTTGTTTTAACAGTTTTGAGCACATCACCTTTTAGGATTGAGCACATCACCTTTTAGGATCCTGCAGTGTCTCAAACCAGAGTTTATTTTTTGGGTTAAATGTTGCAATCACTTCATCTTCAAACAGGATCTCTATGTGGAACGGGAAACACCAAACGCAGGCCTGATAACGTCCAGTCGACCAGGAGAGTATGACTGAGTCTTTAGTCTGTTTTTCCACCCTCACCCTGGAAAAAAGGGAATTATAGTTCATAATTGAAAACAGCAAAGAAAAATACAGTTAAGAATGAATCCAGTTTAGAATACCATTATTTTGGCATTATTTCTTGGATATCTGGGCACCCCCTACCTCTCAGACTGTGGCTCAGCTGTGATCACATCTTTGACTCTGTAGCGAGGTTTAATCGGCTGAAGTTCATCTATCAATATCCTTATGGTGTCGTTTTTACAGGGCGACAGAATTAAGTGCAACTTGGTCTGAGAAATAAGTTAATGTTAATTTATTATTACAAGTAAATTACTCAATTTTATGTCAGTGTGTACAGTAATAATAGTATTAGTAGTGTTGGTACAGTAGTAATAGTAGTAGTAGTAGTAGTAGTAGTAATGGTATAGTAGTTGCTGTGATAGCCGCAGTAATAGTAGTAGTTTTTTATTTTGAAATACATTAGCAGTGCCACTTGCATATTTCTGTCAACTTTAATTATAGCTGCTACAGACCTGTGTGTCAGTCTCCAGCAGTTCAAACTGAGCTCCATTTTCACTGAGCCCCAGAGAGTCCAAAAGGGCCCGGTACAGTCTGTTTGGGCCCTGTGTCTGCCGTCTTATTTAGACAAACATTTTTATACAAGACAGTTTTCATACAAATTTTAATAAATGTGAAATGACGATTCACCTGTAGAAAGCAACATGTTCACTTTTCTTAAACTTTTCCTTTCCTTCATCATTTGGCACAACACTGATGAAATCAAAGACAAAAAAATTGAAACTTAAATAATAAAACAATTCTCAAACAATTTCAAACTAAGTGAAAACGCAACCAGAAGTGCACTAGTCATAACAGGCTGTTCATGCTTTTCAACTTCAACACTTTGTATAGTCATAGCACTGGCCTAGTTACCTTAATAGTAATAAAGTAATAATAGCAAAGGTTCATGTAGAACTTAATACACTTTTTCCATTCAGTCATTCTGTTCATTTTATGCAATTTACGAATGTAGGCTATGCAGTCCTACATATATTCTACAATATGTACACTGACATATAAATGGTGGTACATGAATTCTAGTTCAATGTCACAAAGTTTAGTTTTTTACAATGAGCAAAATAAAACCTTGTTTATACCTGGCGACATTCGCTTCCGTCATTTTTCAGCAAAGTGTACTCATTGACCGCTCGGTGCACTCGTTTGTCCGCCTGCAGAAATGAAAAAACATGAGTAATATTTACGAGTTAAGTTTCAATAACACATGGTATTTAGTGATTCAGAATACTTCACATTTGAGCAGAGCAGCACTGCAGAAGCTGATCAGGTGTGACCCGACCGGACTTCCGTTCCGCCGTTTATTGATAAAATAAAAGCACACATCATCCGAATAGAGTTGTAGAGTTTGATGATGGATTATTAAAATGTATTTTAATATTGTGTGCTTTGTTCTGATGTGTGGACTTAATAAAAACTTACACAAAATGATCGTTTGCCACTGAAAAGAAAATTCGTTTGTGAATTAACATGTGTATATTTTAGGTTGATGAATTTATTTGATGAAAACTACTAAATTAAACTAATGCTTGTAAAAGGTGTAGCTAGTGATAGCTGCAGTGATGTTTATTATAATATGATTTGGTGCTCTCTAGCGGCCATTCGCGCTTACACACCGGAAGTGGATGCAGATCTTACACGGATCGGAATCTTAAAGCAAAAGCTGAATTTGATGCACAGATGCAGAAAGATGCCAAATGTTCTGACGTCTCGGGTATGTTTACTGGTTTTTGTGGCAGTTTTCCGGCTCTCTACATCCGCCGAGGTCTCCGTATGGACCGTGGACATCAGCGGAGTGAGTGTTACATATTTATAATCGGGATTTCTTGTCTTAATTTTCCTTTTTGTTCGATCTTGTGCACCACCAGCTGTTAGCCGGTGTTGCTAAAGCTATCTAGCCGCTTATAAATACGTTGTGGTCCTTGTCATCCAAACAGTTTTTGAGTGGTATTATTACATATTTGCAATGGCAACTGTGTTGTTACTTTATTGTTAATAGATTTCAACGCGTGTAAGCAAGAAGAACTACCTTGGTTTGTATTCATTTATCCTACCAATGGGTTTTATTTGGCAGTGTTTAACATTATAGAAAATCACAGAATAGCTATTGGTATAGTACTAGTTGGCATTTTAGTAGGTTATGTTTGATGTGACAGTGCTCTTGACGTAAGTTTGTGTGATGGAATGTATAATAATGTCATATACAATATTGCACACTGACATTACTAGCATACAATAGAAATATATAATTTTAGTTTTACTTATTGAGAATTGAAATGTTGATTATCACGCATTCACATGTACCTGTCTGAACTGAATACGTTTGAGGAAGTTAAAATACTTCAGTTTGACTTGATACAAACACCCCTCCCCTGGCTCTAGACAAACATAAGAGTAGCATATTTGCATTTGTGTTGTCAGCGTTGTTATATTACAGCATGTTACCTTTTTTATGATTTATATTCAATTCTGTCAGTTTTTTTTTCTTCCTGTATTGAACACCAAGTGACAGGGGATACATACAATGTTTACAGTTACATTAAGGTAATAGATGTTAACTAGGAGGAAGAAAGAGGATGGTAATGTTTGAGTGTGTGCATGTTTAGGTCTATGTCAGTGGCCGCAGTTACATGCACATCAAGGTCTGATTATAATCTGATTTCTGGACCTTTTAAGATGATAATGACATGCAAACTGCAAAATTTGTTGTGCGTAATCAGAGGAACCATGATAACTCCATAAATCTGATAATAATCTTTTAAGTGTGCATGTAACCACATGTGTTGTAAATAGCAGAAAGAAAATAAACCAAACCTGAAAATAAATAAATACAATTTTTCTCCCCTTCTAACAGCAGGATGTTTTGAAGTAGACACATTTTCTGAAGTTGAAGCACATCTACACATCAGAAACTACTAATATATTGCGTACTTGTTATCTGTTAAAATGTAACGTAATGATAATTGTTAGCACTCAATAAACTGACAATATTTTACGTTTTAGGGCCAAGATGCAGTGTTTCGCAAGACACTGTATGCCAACACCACAATCTACATGAAATGTAAGTGTCTTTTGCTTCTGTCCTCAAATACCTACAGAAATACATGGTGCAATAGTTATTTAGTGGTACCTTTTTTTCTTTTCATGACTTTGAATAAATGGGTAACATGTTTGGGAGTAGTCTATAATGCATTCTCACACATGTAAAAATGTGGTCTGGCTGGTTTATATTTGCTTAGTTCGAGGAGACACGACATCATGTGACAAGAACCTGGGTTTCAACATCAGCTGGTATCTGCGCTCATCTGTCTGCTACAATGAGGTCTTCAACACTCCTGTAAGTTTGGATCCTGAGATTTTTTACTTCCCATTTACTTCCCATTTACTTTCCACTCTCATACTGGTTTTAGTCTCAGCTGTCCTGGGACAAACCGATCATTCAAAGAGTCTCTCATTCATGCCCCAGTGTCACTCAGACATGTGAAATTGACAGATCATTCTGGTAAATAACCGTGTACTATAACGGATATTTGATTTTTTTTTTGATTTTTTTTTTACTTTAGACTGGGTCTGACTACTTTTTATATCAAATGAGAAAAATCTGAAATATGAATTTGACCTTGTTATTGAGTTGAATTATATAATGTATAGCAAATAGTTTGGGTCTAACCTCTCTTATAAGAGCCATTTGAATATCTGGGTGACAGTAGCTCAGTTTTTGTCCACTGATCTGAAGGTTGGTGGTGCGATTCCAGCTCCCACAGATGAATGCTGGTGTTGTGTCCTTGGGCAAGACACTTAACCCACCTTGCCCTCAATGTCTGTGTACACTGATGTGTGTGAATGGGTGAGGGGTCCCTTGATGTAAAGTGCTTTGAGTGCCTTGAGGGTGGAAAAGCGCTATATAAAAATTTGATCATGACCATTTACCATCTGCTCCTCATTTAACAGCTCTACGCAGTAATCAGCACCGACAGTATAATGTGGGGTCAGACTGAAGCCAGAGCACTGTCACTCATCTGACATCTCCCAAAATTATATTTTCCTATTCGAGTCCTTTCCACAACATGGCTCTGTATTCCCATTGTAAAGTTTTACTTTTATCATTAAATACGCCTATGGACTCAGATCACATCATTCAGTGCTTTATCTAAAGAAATCTTTGTTTGTTGCAATTTCAAAGGTTGTGATGATGAGTGATTATTTGGATGATTGTTTACCTTATGGGCAACTAATGTAGAAAAAAAGTAAAGAATAGTCAGTATAACACTGTTGCGTTATATTGTGGTTGGGGTTAGAGGCTTTTTATAACAGCTTTTTTATTATGTTTTCCTGCAGGACCAGAAGGCCATGAACATGTTTGGGATGGACCACATGTTAAAAGATGGCTGGAGCGGCTTCTACAGTCAAGGCTACATGTACTTTGAAAACTGCACCTCCCTTTTCTTACCAAAGGTTTGTATCATAATAAAATGTCTGTATGCATGCATTAACATACCTAGACCACATTTAACAATTTTACAACTGTATATTTGATGTATATGGGCCATAATGAATGAATGAGAAGTGTTACTGACCCTTGTCTCCCTACTATTAACTTTCTACATTTTTACAGGGATATTATACAGAATTCTTCCCATATCAGCCCCTTACTGGTCCAAATGTAAGTGATCATCTGTTCATTTGTTTTTTGTAGTTGTTGTTTTTTTTTTTTTTTGACAGCTAGTCAATTTTAACAATATATTCTTGTGTACAGAGTCCTGCTTCAAATCTGAGTTTTAATTTCCCGGACAAGCCTGTAAATCTTTTTTATTTAATATAAATTGATTCACTCTGTAGTGTTGACATTGTGCATATTAAAAAGTGTGTGCTATGTTGATAGGAGTTAAGTGCAGTGGCCAAAGCTTGGGAGGACAGCCCCTACCTGTTCATTGTGAAGGTGCAGCCAATAATTCGTGGCATATATGATGAAGATTTTGTAACAACACTACAAACGTTTCCTTTTACAAGTAAGAAAATAAATAATAACATTATACCAATATTATATGATTTTCTGGTGTTAAATATAAACTTATTTGTTCTTTTAACAGTGAAAGTGGAGATGAAGGGTCCCCATGACTATTCATCCCCTGCAGACTGGCCTCTTATGATGGTGTGTACAGTATAGTGGGTTTTTCATTTTGTTCCTAATAGCACTTGTTTTGTGATGGCATTGTTTCTATTTGACAGTTATAGTTAGAAAATTGGGTTTGTAAAAATTGTAAAAACAGGGTGTGCATTTCCAAATTTTAAATTAGACACTGTTTTGGAAAAAAAAATCTTAATCATAAAATATAATAATAATAATAATAATAATAATAATAATAATAATAATAATAATAATAATAATAATAATAAACAATAAGCCAAAACTCTTGAAACTTGTGCTATACATAGTTTTCGTTTGAAGCCTGTCTATCTATCAGAGGAATATGGCACTATATGTCCAATAATAGTCCAATAATAACATGAATATTGTCCCAATCCCTGTAGTTCTTCATGGCAATGTGCATTGTTTACGTGCTGTTCGGTGCGTTGTGGCTCGTGTGGTGTGCCTGTTACTGGAGGGACCTGCTCAGGATTCAGTTCTGGATCGGGGCTGTCATCATACTGGGAATGTTGGAGAAGGCAGTGTTCTACTCCGAGTACCAGAGCATCCGTTACAAAGGAGACTATGGTGAGACGGTTTGATACAAATTGTTGGGTATGAATATGCTTTATAACACCAATGTATGTCTTTTCTGTTTCTATCCAGTCCAAGGAGCAGTGATTTTTGCTGAACTGCTCTCTGCTTTGAAAAGATCGCTTGCTCGGATTCTGGTGCTCATTGTCAGCCTTGGCTATGGCATTGTCAAGTAAGTGTTTGAAATCATTGCATGATTGAATTACCCTTTTTATCTTTATGTGATAAAAATGTACAGGATAAAGTTAACAGCGTACCCACATATTCACAAGATTGTCGAATATCAAATTTTCATTTCCATGACATGAACTGAGAAATGGTTTATTATCATATTGGCCACTTACATTGCTGTGTTGTTTTGTATTGGCTCATACTCAAACGAGGTTAACATTTAGCTACACAACTTTTACTATTTCAACTTTTACCGTAGATGAGAGAAACTTTAAACTTTACAAAACAAGTTACAAAATATCCTTTTCGATTTAGGCCAAGGTTGGGCACCACAGTTCATCGCCTGGTGGCCGTCGGTCTCCTGTACCTGCTCTTCTCTTCTGTGGAGGGTGTGCTCAGAGTTACAGGGGTGCGTAACTAATAAATTGTGAACTTAGGGGAGGGGATGTGAGACTTCTGAATCACACTCACACAGGGTTTTGTTTCTGGTAAAATTTGAGCAGAGGAAGAGTCAAAAGACAAAGACAAAACTGAAATTCAATGTATGACAAGCCCATATGACCATAAGTAGAGTACAAACAATGAACAAATATTACATTATTTTCTGTCAAAGTACACGTCTTATCTTCTGATTTCATGTGATCAAACTTATGTTGCTGTTTTCTTTTGTAGAGTTTCTATGGGACAGTTGCCCTGGTTGCTAATCTTAGCCTTTCCCTCATCGACTCCTGTGTCATGTGGTGGATATCCTTTACTTTGCAAAATGAGATGAGACCCCAGGGGCTAGTAAACCACCTAAACCTGTTTGTTTAGTACAGACAATGTATAACTGCATGTTTGGTTTACACTATTGTTATTTATTTTCCTTAATTTGCAAGTACATTTTCATCAGTCTGTCTCAAACCACTCGTCTACTCAAGCTTCGCAGGAATGTGGTGAAGCTTTCATTGTACCAGCATTTTACAAACACTCTCATCTTTTCTGTGGTTGGTGAGTAAAAAAGAGCTTTAACACATTCTAATTTTGAAAAGCTGAGAATGAAAACCAAGCTTTTTATACTACATAATAAATTCATAATAGAATTTCACCCCTGTATAAGCACTTAATTGGTTGCTTTACAATTTGATGATGCCATCATTTCAGATGGAAGGCAGTATATTAGCTTATATAACTCTGAGGGAATGACTGTATTTGAAAGAAAATTTATGATCAACTTCCTTTGAATTGTATCATTATTTGTATGTGATTTGCTCAACAAACTCTAGCTATAAATCTTATTGTTTAAACTAGTCTATTCAGCTGACAATTATTCAATATCTGAGGTTGAATAATGCTACCACTTTTTGAAGTAAATGTGAAAAAAATGTATCCCTGAGAGAAGACTTTTACTTTATACCACTTTTAGTTTCATGTTGATAGGTCAGTAATTACAGAGAACTATAAACCAGGAAAAAAATTTTCTTTCTTAAAAGGCCACGGAATTCTGACCTGCCCTCCAGCTCAATGTCAAACTATTCTAGTATTTTTTGATGCAAACCCAACCTATTTAGGCTATAGGATAGGGATGTAACAATAACTGATATATTGTGTTATTGTATTATTATTACAATTCTCTTTGCTTAAATGCATTGTTTTGGTGTAGCAGTAGCTAAAAACAGAGGGAACTACATAGACCATGATCCTTTGCTCCATTTCAGACATGAAGAAATAATTGTTATTAAGCACTTTTAAATCTTAATTCTTTGGACTCTGACAGAACCAAAGGCTTGTCAAGGCAATTTAAAAGGAAAAAGTAGCATTTTATATTTTGTTAGCCACCACAATATATTGCAATAAATATCATACCGTGAGATGCATATCGTGAAAATATCATACAGAGAGATTTGAATATTGTTACATCCCTGCTATAAGACCTATATGTCCATTCAATCTAAAAACTTGATGTTGAATCTAGATGCTTTCCTGCACGTAGACAACAGCGGATTGTTTATTTACATTCAGTATTGTGTTCAGACAAAACAATGACACATGTTTCCTTTTGTGCCCGCAGCCTCCATTATCTTCATCATCTGGACCACCAAAGTCTTCAAGCTGGTTGACTGCCAGACGGTCAGTTCCCCCTCCTCATTCCTCTTCAGTTTGTATTCAAAGACATGCAGTTTTGATCCAAATGTTTGTCTCCTCAGGGATGGAGGGACTTGTGGGTAGATGATGCTTTTTGGCGCCTTCTCTTCTCCACTATTTTACTGGTCATTATGGTGCTGCTGAGGCCCTCTGCAAACAGTCAGAGG
>KN474761.1:357006-382070 GCA_000787095.1 Periophthalmodon schlosseri
AACCCATTACATGATAGCAAAGGTTTTCCCTGTTTTCTCCTGCCCTCCCACTGAGCAGAAATAATCAACATTCATTTTTTCCCAAACAATGACAGTATTGAGCATAATTCGACACAGGGTAATGACTTAACCTAGTTACATGTGACATAATGGGTCTTTTCAGAGCCTGTAGTACATACAATACATTTAGAAACCACTACCAGCTGTTTTGGGCGTCCCAAAAACTACAGCGTTTAATCTGGACAAGAACTTTGTTATGGAGAAAGATTTACATTTAGAGTTTGAAATTGGTCTGTAACAGCAGTCTTATTGTCTGTATCCTGCTAAGCCTGTGACGATAACACATTTTCAAGTACGATATATTTCTGAAAGGATACACTGATACTAATTTATGCCACGGACACAATAATCCTAAAGTAGAACTATCCCCACTGTTTGTGTGTTAAAAAACACAAACAGCAATAAATAAATGGCAGAATGAAACACTTTGGTAATTAGTTTGCGCTGTGGAGGGTTGAATTATGAAATTCTGTGACTCATTACAGACACAAATCTAATCGTAGGACATATATTGAACGATAAGGCGATATAGTATTTATCATGACAGCCCCTGCTGCATTTTTAAGGTTAAATTTGAATGTTAAGAGTGCATTTCAAAATAAAAGCACGAACATGTTCTATTAGCCTGTTTGGGGGTTGTTTTATGCAGTGGCTCTTTTATGAAACAATAAAATTAACTTTGTATTTAGAACTGCCTGACAGCTATGCACACAGCCACATCTGTTACATCTGTTCTGAATGACCTTCCAATTAGATTTATGCTGGGTCTGCTAATTCCACCTTTTATTTGATGCCAAACCATGTGACAAGCCATTTGTGCTACTCCCAAACTTGGATTAACTGCAATTAATTATATCAAAAAGAACACTGGTCATAAGGCTTATTACTAATTTATGCAAACCACTCGTCACTGGGAGGCAGATGTTTTGTTCTGCCGAAAGGAAAGAGGCAACCTGATGCCAGAATTACATCAACAGCTTCACTATGATCCAACAATACACAAGTCATGTAGTGGATCATTTGTCAGTATTGTATAACCCAAATAAGCTGTACCATGTTTTAAGAAAATGTCTAGACTTGAGGCTTTGAGTTTTGAGTTTTGAGTCTTGAGTCATTTTTGTGGTAGATCAAACCCGTCATAGAGTTATTAGTTTTCTTGCAGGGTTGTACGACTCATAATTTGGCCCATTTCTCTGTTCAAGCGTCTGGTTTCCATCCATTTGTTGCTGTTTCTGTGTGATGTCATGCCGCTACACTTTCCCGGGCCGTACCAATCTAAACCAGCTGTTGTTCCCCATAGCCCATTATTACCAATTTAACCTGTTGACGGCAGTTATCGAACACAAAGCATTAGAGATTAGAAGCAGGTTTATTTGGCTCTGTTCTCACTTCTGATTGGTTCCCACAGCTCTGCAGGTGCTGCTAGACCAGTCCACAAAAGCCAACTCTCCACTGAAGGGACACGAGCGCACAGTGCAGTATCTACAGAGACTGGGTGAGTAAAGATCAGGGTTTAATCGCATCACTGTGGCCATTAAAACCATTTGTCTCAGTTGGGAATACAAAATGTTAAAAAGGCATTTGGAGAATCTGTGGGAAAATCTGTGCAAAAATCCCCTTGTTTAAAACTGCTCCCACATTTTGTGATGTACAGGGACAAAAAGTACTAAAAAAGTATAAACACATTTTATGCAATTACAATTAATGCCAAATTCCATAGTTTTATGTTTGGGTAATCATTAGCGTGCATTTTTACCTTGTCTATTCACAGATCTGACATGCAACTTGCATCACCTGCTTGTCTCCATGAAGTTACATAAGTTTAATGCCATTTTGTGGAACATTCCAGGCAAAGCAATAACATCACCATGGAGACAGGTGGCAGAACCTACACCAAAAAAATAACATAGTGCACCTTCTAAAATGATTAGGTTTTTGCGATATCACATTTTTTTGTCAAAGTTGATATGAAGTTATAGTGAATACATTTATTATTTTTTCCCCATCCACAGGAGTTGAGAACCTGGGCATCATCTTTGAGTTTTCTCCCTGGGTGCTGAAGATCTGCCCGGAGGATGGGCTTAAGGTTATTGGATGATTTTTTATTCTTTCTTTCACTCTAATTTATCTGACATCTTGAGTTTCCTTCTGTCCTGTCTCCTCGACAAAAGCATTCCTCAGGTTTTAACTCTGTCGTCTGCTGCAGATTTTCACTGAGGACCTGACGGAGGTGGAGTCTTTGCCCCGAGATAAAGTGCTCAACTTCCTGAAAGAGGGCTTTAAGGAGCTGGCCATACCATATTTGGAGCACATCATCTCAGTTTGGGATGAGAAGGGCCCCGAGTTTCACAACGTCCTGATCCAGCTCTATTTAGAGAGGGTGCAAAGCCTCATGAAAGCCTACCTCAACTCACTGCCCGAAGGTTAGACAAGAAAATGGTCTGACTCAGTGTTTCTCATTAAAATAACAGAATAGAAGTGTTTCTCATTAAAATAACAGAATAGAAGTGGTGGCTTTTACCCACTTAGTCTAATTTTTGCTCCCATAGTTGAAGACGACATTGATTAAACAATTGATAACTTTATGCTCGTAGTATTGTCATAAGGATATAGAATTAACTATATTTAATCCATGTTGTGCTTTTTTATCTGTAGAGACAATAAGTGACATCTGTAAACTCTCACTCGTGCCACCACACTCTCAGTATAAACCTGTGGAAAATGCAGCTGAAAAATGTATACCCATAAAAACACTAAACGTAGTATTTTATTGAAAGTTTTGTATGAAGAAAATGAGACTACTGCTGCCAACCGATGATAGAGTGAATGCTTGTCTTTTGATATAAAGTGTTGCTTTCAGACTGTAGTTTTGTTTCTCATGCAGGAGTCCCGGCTGTGGCAGCAGGTAAAGAGCCCGGGACACTGGGAGAGTTCAGACACAAACTCTTGTCCTTTTTGGAAGAGTCCAGCAGCTATGAACCAGAGAGGCTCATCAGTAACTTTCCCTTCGATGGTAAACTTTTTTTTTCTTCACAAAACAATTAGTAATATAATAAATTAAAAGCACACTCATAGAAAATATCAGTTAATAGTCTATATGTTGTTCAGTACAGTTACAGAACTAATTCAACTAATGACTTCTTTAAAAGGCATTGCATTTGAGTGTTATTTTTTTGTAATTTTATGCATATAAACGGTATCTTTAATTGGTGCAAATCATTTGCGTAAGATAGACGAAATAGATACTATATTGATCCTAAATTAAATTCATCATATAAATTAATTCATATATACAAGGTCTGTAGATCGAAAAATCTCTTTGAGATCAATGTAATTTGTGCACTGTACTTGTTTTAAATAAAAAATAAATAAAATACCAATTGCTGGCATTTCCTGGTTGACAACATTTGGTTAAAACATTTAGTTTTCTCACAAAGCATAACAAAGGAATGACAAACAACCTTATGAGTAATAATCCTGCAGTGTGTGTGATCCTTTGCCTTCGGGTGTGCCTTTAAACCAAAACTCCTTTTAAAATCCCATATGTTCTTTATAAGAGGAATTTCTTAACCATGAGTTTATGTATCTGCCTCTGCTCTGGAGGGTGTAACCTGCTCTTTGACCTGGTTTTCCGTGTCCTGTAGGCCTGTTGGAGGAGCGGGCGCTGCTGTTGGGACGGATGGGTAAACATGAACAAGCCCTTTTCATCTATGTGCACATCCTGAAGGACACACGCATGGCCGAGGAGTGAGTGCTCTCAAAACACAACATGTCCCTGTTTAGTTCAGGCCCTAAAGACAAATGTTGAGGCGTGTTAAAATCATCTTTTTATGTGCTACACTAAAGAGCTGTTGTGGCCTGATTGTGCCAGCCTGATTACTCTATTACACAGCTTTATACAACCAGAATCTCCCGTTATTCATTCAATTTATCATTTTAATTTCAGCTGTCAAGTTAAATGTACAAAACACAACTAGTAAACTTGCATATCAACGTAAAACTTGAAAGTTAAATCCATGTTGAAAATGATGGCCTGAATGTGCCAGTCTGATTACCTGCAGGGTATATGCCTATAGACAGTGCAAGAATCAACAGAAAACAACACTATCTTTTGTACTTTGCCTACAGATACTGTCGGAGGCACTATGACAGCTCAGTCGAAGGAAATAAAGATGTAAGTATTTTATTCATTTGACTTGCATGTTTAATGACACTTGGTTTACATGTGATTTTCAGAGAGCAATTTGATATTAACATATTTATTAACAAATGCCTCTTTAATCTTATTGCCATAGGTGCAGTCATCACAAATATACCATCTCTGCATAGAATAGTGTAGTACTTTATTATATAATGCTAGTTAAGACTGTAAATTGGTAGTTATTTATAATTGCATAATGTTGATTCGAACAAAGAACTTGGCTGACTTTTTACACAGAAAAACTGGTCTATTGATTGACAACTTTTCTAGTGTAATACATGGGGTTGACTGTTCTCAAATTTGTTTATCAGCATTATATTATTATCAAAGGGCCCGTATCCAATTTTGAACCATGAATATCTCTCACTCTGATGTTGAACCATGACAGCAACAACTGGATAGTCCCAGGCAGTTGTTCCCACGTGGTTCCCATTTGAAAGTTGCTATCTTCTCATCCATCAAGCTGGCCTTTTAAGCGTATATTCAGTCTCTTTATTTCACATTAATAGCTACCTTTGCATTACAGTATATGGAGTAAAACTATAAGTACTATTTTTTTCACTTTACATACCGTCTTATGTAACGTATTTTTAAAGTTAATATTGATTGTGTTCATTTATGTGTGTGTGTTTCTAGGTCTACCTGTCCCTGCTGAGGATGTACCTGTCTCCTCCGGACGTCCACTGTCTGGGGCCCATAAAGATGGAGGTGTGTGAACCTCAGGCCAATCTGCAGGCCGCACTGCAGGTCTTGGAGCTCCACCACAGCAAGCTCAACACCACCAAGGTACATTACAAAGGTTTACAATATTAGTGCGTAGACAGAAGCACTCTTACAGTACTGTTTTTAGCTATATTAAAACTGTTGATTTTAGAAGTTCAAAAAAGTGAAGCCTACTATTCAAAATAAATAATATACAAGTAATGGAATTATAAACAGCAATTTTTGAGTGTTTTCAAAATATGTTGACCTATAGATTGTTTTTGTTGTTTTGTTGCTTTTTTATAATAATTAAAAAGTCTTATTTGCCTATACACAATAACATAGTATGGACAAGGGTTCTAATTTTGCTTTATAGTTTAAGCTAAATGTTTAAAGGTACACTGTAACTTTTCTGGCAAAGAAATGGAGACAAGCAAGTGACCCTCCACCAGAAATGTTACATATACATATATAATGTTGCTTTAAAAAAAGAGAGAGAGGTCGGTTTGGCTCAGCTTTATTCTCTATACTCAATCAATTTGCAGCTCTTGACAGTGTAAGAGAAGTGCGAGAACCCTAGAGAGGAAAAGCCAAAAGATGTAAAGTGGAATCTGTGTTATTATAGATTTCATGCATTTTAAATTAGATCTGTTTATATGTAGCCTCCTGCTGTTAATAGTGATGCGCTTGACATGAGGTATGGCTAAATCACACATTTCAGTTCCTTGTGTGAAATTAAAGCTACTTCTGATTCATGGAAGTGGGATTTGGGTTGTTTTTAGATAAAGATAAGAGGGCGACACGCTGACAAGTGTAATCATGTCGCTTGTTTTGTGAAAAAAGACATTTCCTCCCAGGATCTGTTCTCCGCGCCGAGGTTTTGAAATATGTGCTTTGATTTGTGTTGTTTGTCTCTTATTTTGTTGTTACCTGAAAAAGTAGTCATTGATTAAAGGCTGTTGCTGTTGGACTAGTTTTCATAGTTTTCTTACACCACAAAACATAGACAATACAGCATGCATTGCCTTTTACATGCAAAAGTATATTATCATATTTAGCATTGGTTTAAATTACTTCAATGCAAAATGTTAATCTGAATTTTACGTTTGATTTCATTTCTCTTATAATCTAGATTTTTACTTATTTCATGTCAGAGCCCATACCATAGACATTATATACATTATACATTATACATATATTTCCAATGACTTGACAATCTTTCGATCTCATTTACCACAGGCTAAATAGCTTGAATACTTGCCAGAGTCTTGAGTAATGGGAATTTCCTGTGTGCCTTTCTCTTATATTGCAAATGGTCTGTTAGTATCTATTTGTAAGTTGGGTTGGTGCCAATTTTTTGCGTTTTAGAGTTTAGAATTTTTCAATTTTTGTGTTTTTGAGTGACAAAATTTTACGATTATTCACAATGGACACCTTTACCGACAGTAGACTTGACAGTAGAAGTCATAATTCACTTTCATTTACTGTATGTTAGGTGACCGTTCTTCTAGTATGTAACCAGCTTTATGAAATCACACTTTTCTTACACAACCAGATAAAAAAAAAAAACACTTTGCATTTTGGTTTTGAAGAATGGAATGAATCGATCCAATTCTCAATAATTTTTTTAGTTCTTTCTATTACAGAGTAACCATAATAATCACCCAATCGTTGAATTGAATAACTGATAAATAAGGGAAAATTCCACAATTAGGGCAGTCGTTGTCTTGTAACAGTCTCTAAATACAGTAGATGAGCTATTAGTTTTTTCATTTATTCATTTATTTTTGAACATTAATTTAGTCCACATACAATGAGTAATCTTTAAAAGCAAACACTCCAGGTTTATCAGTACATTTTGGTCCAAGCTTTCAAAGATGCAAGTCCAATTTTGTGTCCCTGCATCTCTTCTTATTAATTTACTTAATGTGACCTCTCATTGGACCACTCTGGCCCTGCTCCCAGAATGCACTCTGCCAAAGCTGCAGAGACTGAAAGAAAGGCCCCAACCTCTTTCATGGAGCGGGGTTTTATTGTCAAATCTTGTTTTTAATGTTTCAGTTGCATCAAGGTTTGGAAGCAAACCAAGCACTCAGATAAGGCATGGAAATTCAACTCGACGTCTAAAATGGGTTACTTTCATGTTTTATACAGGATACACTCATTATACTTTACACTATGACCTATAGCAAGTGATGAACTCAAAATGACGTCTCCATTATGTTTGTGGGTGGGACATTTTTGGCAACAAGCAACAACTAGACTACTGGATCAAAGCGTCTCTCTCAAACTGCTGTTCTTGTTGGGTGTTTCCAGTCAGTCGGCATTGTTCATACTGGTCTAAGGAAAGAACATTGGAAAATTGGTTAACTGATTGCTTTTGTTGCTGGTTCTGATTAAAACGGTGCTAATGATTTTGGAGTGGATCGGGGCTGCATTGTAGACATCGGGGCGTCATGTTATACTAGTGCATTTTATAATATTAATTAAACTTAACTGAGATTCTGCCATCTAAAAGTGCCAGTAATCAGCTCTTTTTAATTTGAGATGTTTATAGCCAATCTTCCAAATATTTATAGCCAATGTTCCTCTAAAATCTGAACTCTGTGACAGTTTTTTTGTGTTAAAAGGCACTGATTTAAGTCTGTATTGTGTGTGTATGTTTTTTAATAAGACAAAATCAAATCAAATTGAAAATTAATCATTCAGTATGAGGTGTTTTTTTTGACTCATGGTCCAGCCCCAATTTATCAATTTTTATTTTATTTATTTTTTCATTAATTAGTTTGCACAACATAACAAAAATGAATTGCATAAATAAAGTAATTAAATAAAATATTTGCATGCAAACAAAACACAGCACTGGGTCCAAAACAGGAGTGAGAAAAAGCAATCTAATCCTCTATATTAATTGTTAATGTGATTCTATAAAATAATATTGACCTTTTTTTTTTTTTTTTTTTTTTTTTTTTTTCGGCAACTATAGCATTTTCAAAACAATAAAAGGTAGCATGGTGATCTAAATACATTAACAATGAATACGCCGTAGAAGCGTAAAAAACCTGCTCCCGGCCAACACTCAGATCCGTGAGATCCGAGTGTTCCTGGAGAGTGTCTTGGAGGAGAAGGCCCAGAGGAAGCGCTGTAACCAGGTCCTCAAGAGTCTGCTCCAAGCTGAGTTCCTCCGGGTCTGTGCTCACTCACTACTTTACGCATATAACTCTTTAGATCATACTTTATAATGTATTGGTTGAGATCCCAAACTTTTTTTTTGTATTCTACACCTATCCATGGGTTTCAGAATTATGAAACATTGGGACTGTTGCTATAGCAAAATGAAAATAAAAAGTCTTTGTTATCATAGAGATGTAATTCAAAAGGCAAAACTGATAATGCTCTTTATCATAATGTGGATGAACCAACCAACTGAATGTGTTTTGTTTGGAAGATTTGCTTATTACACACACTTCACTGTGGTGGGTTATATCCAGTCACTCTCTCTGCCTGACCAAAGCTGACAATAGGATGAGTGCGTGGGAATCCGTCTAGTCCAATTCTACGCATTCCCAGACGACTTACTTCCTCTTGTGTCTGAATACTTTGATGGTTGGAGTTGTTTAAGCTGACCTGGTCCTCTTTGCCTCAGGTTCAGGAGGAGCGCATTTATCACCAGCAGGTAAAATGTGTCATCACCGAGGAGAAGACTTGCCGCGTCTGCAAGAAGAAAATCGGAAACAGGTACAGCCCCCTATCCCAGAGCGCTTCAGGGGCTTTCACTGGTCTGGGATTTTACAGCTTTAGCCTATATTAACTTCTCTTTATTCTATTCTGAACTTAACTACAGCTGTAGGTGTGCTATGTAAATATAGCCTACCTGCTTGTCTTCATGTAGACATTACTGCTTTATACATCTTTCATTTGTTCAGTTACAAGTGTACTTATTGCTAAAAGTAATACCTTAAAAAGCATGCATTTCTACTGTGAGCTTGCCTCTCCATACGTCTGACCTGTATTTTGTGACGTCACCTGCTTGTCTCCATGGAAATATACAAGTTTAAAGCTCAGCTGCGGAACATTCCAGGAAAAACAATAACATGGGGGCCAGCAGGTGGCGGACACTTCACCAGAAAAGTTACATAGTGCACCTTTAAATTATTGCATGACAACTGCTGTATTGGTCCGTTGTTATAATTGCTCTAACCTGCATTATTTGAAACTACATCACAGAGTCAATTGTTATCAACTGTGAAAAAACATGTATTCATTCCACATTTTTCTTTGGAGCACTTTTTGATCAAATATTATTCTCAAACATGTTTTTTTCTTTCGTAATCCAATATTTTCTTTTTGTTCTGCTGCACATAATTCATTCCAGTTTGATTTTCCTGTTTGTACCACACTGATGTACTGCTGCAATCACGACCTTCTGTGTTAAAGACCTATTTCACTTTGACACCTTGTGCTGTTGTTAATCCTGGGTGTATTTTTATCCCTCTCATATCCATTTTAAATTTTCACCTGGTGTACTCTTGACTCTATAACTAACTGTGTAAATTGGTTTTCTTTTCCCAGTGCTTTTGCCCGGTATCCCAATGGAGTCGTGGTGCACTACTTCTGCTGCAAAGACCGAAACACCTGCCCCACGGACCAGTAGCTATCCACCTCCTATTCAGAGTAACTGGATCCTGTTTACCCCAACGGAACAGGCTAAAACAGGGACAAGATCTAAACATATCGTGACCAGATTGACTTAGTGTGGCTTCAAAATGCACCAGATCTGTGTGCCTGGAAAGTCAAAGGAATTTCTCAGGCACATTGCACAAAGAAAAAGAAAAAACATTGGCATTCGAAAGGCATGTGTCAGTGTAACGCTAGCAGGATTCTCCGGACTTAATGTGGGAGCTAGAGACGAGACAGGAGCAAAATGCCAAATGGACCCAGCCTGGAGGTAACAGCAAAAACTCAAAGTGCAAAACTGTTTATTTGGTTGTCTCTTCTTCACTCCTCTGTTTACTATGCCATAGACTCTCCAGGACAAATTTGAAATGCCTTTCTGAACAATCAAATTCAATGAAATATTCACCCTACATTAGTTTATCATGTCATCCTAATCCATCTAAATATTCCAGGTTAAGCGAACGTTCTAAATGGATCAACCTTAAAAACTAAATTATTTGCTCTGGATTAACACAAAGTAATTGCATTGAGAAAGATGGCATGATATATATTTAGGATCAACGTTACATTTTTGGAGTGAAGATTGTTCTTTATTTTAACTTTTCAGCTGCAGTTTACATGATTTGGGTTTGTGAATTTTGGGAGGCCATAAACAGAAGAAAATTTACACTAATATACTAGTGTTTATTGGCAGCATGGCACTAGCTAAGATAACGGCTCTCTGTAACCTTTAACCTTTAGGTAATATCAGGACTAGAAGAGATCAGGCCTAGAAGAGTAAATGTTCCTACATTAGGTAATTAAATACATACACATACATTTTCTGTGACATTGGTATTATTTTAAATGTAAGTAGTAAAAGGCTGTGTACAGAATATCTCTACAATATTAAGTTTGGACAGTCCTTACTTTCTTAACTGTCACTGAGATTTTGAGCCAATGGGATTTGAATTAATTTTTCCACATACATTATACATAAGATTGGTTAACCCTTTCACAAACTTTACCCGACACGTAATTCCTGAAACCAAATGTTATAGCGATTGTAAGAGGACTTGACTGCCTATGGACAACCATGTTACATTAAGCTTAACGTTTTTATTATTTTTGTCTATCTGCCTTCTCTTTTGCATAACTACACAATATGAAGTCGATGTTACAGCACTTTAACGGTGGAAGAATGCCTTTTAATTTATTGTTAATAAATATGTATAATCTGTATGGGTGGTGTAATATTGAGACATTAATGTTAAAATCTAAAATTGGTTTACAGTTAGTGAAAGAAGCAGGACTTATAAAGCAACTGTTGTGAATATTTCTTGACTAATTTAATAAAGACATTGAAGAGTGTAAGATCAGTGGGGCAACTGAAAAGTAATGGCCTTATTAATGTGTTCTATTTCAGATTTCAAGTAGCATTAACTGTCTTTCCTGCTTCAAACAACACTTTGCACTCACTGCTACGACTGTTTCAGATATTTTTAGCATTAATACAATGGTGAACTGTAACACGAGAGGTACTGGCTTTAATCATTATTAATAAATACATTTAAACTATACTTGTGTTTTCAAAATCTTTTTCACTGTTTGGAAATGTATCTTCGATTCCTTTTGAAATTCAAATGAGCAGGTATGACTTTTGATGGAAGTAGGTGTTATATAGATCTATGATTCCTACAGTAAGGTCTTAAAGAATAATTACAATGTACAACCAATTTTGTTTACACTAAAACAGGAACTTTTAAACAGGATTTTAATTGTCGGTGAGCAGAATTCTATATATCTATGACTTTGTATTTTGTTTTATTAATGAACCTGCTAATTCCTAGAGTCATTGTTTTCGTTTTTACCAAAAATCCCTTTTATTTTACAGATTGTAACCATATTTCTCTAATTCCACTCTAATTTCTTTCTTGCATTAATTTCATTGGGCAATTTGGAGACAGCATGTCAGTTTAGTTTCTTTAAAGAGGAAAGATAAAAGAACATAACTATAAAGACCTCTATTGACATCTTGTTGCAGGACCAGCTTGTAATTTTGTAGTTTCAATCTCCCCTCATCCACTCCAGCTGGAAAAACGGTCTCACAACTACAACCTCTGAGCAGAACATTTGGTCCCACACAAATCATGAGGTGTGCCAACAGGACTCTGCACACAGGACCAGCCTTAGATGACCCCCTCTACTCCTCCCACTCCCCTCTACCCCCCTCTACTCCCTTCTACTCCCCTGTACTCCCCTGTACCCCTCATGTTCCCCTCCATCTGTGCCAGGGATCTAATAAACGTCCAAAATGAAGATGTCAAACACTGAGGTCTCGTGGATTTGAAACGGCCATGTAAATTATGTTTTTCATCAAATCTGTGCCCACACTTACACACACTACAGCAGAATTAGGAATAAACCCGCAACTAAAGCTAGACTAGACCATGACTAAACCAGGACTATAACAGGACCAAACCATGTCTACTTCTGGACTAAACCCGGGATCAAACCAAGACAAAAACTCTTAAAATCATGTGTAGAATATTAGAAGCCCTTTGTCTATTGTTGATCTGAGATTTTCCTATTTCTTTTAAGATAAGAGCCTTTTACCTTGTATTTAAATATAGTTGCTTCCTGATCTTGAGTCCAGACCCTGAGCTCCACCCGAAACAGTGGGTCGACAATAACTACAACATGACACAACGTCTGCTGGAAAAACTACCTCCCTTTTCTGTTTTTCACTGATTACCCACACAGGGCACATGGGCTTTTTTATGTTTTAGAGCGTGCCACCAGCGTGTAGGCTAAAGGTAAAGGATAAAAGGTTTTTCTGTGTAAACTCCTCACTGTGGCATCCATATAATACTGTTCGTAATTAGATTCAGTCAAAATCTATATCTACCTTATTGTTTGCATCCCTTTATTTTATATATAGTTTATATTTACCATTATTATTAGTTGTTTTATGTTGCACCAGTTTTAGTTTTGTTTAACTGTAGTTTTATTTTTGTTGTGACTGAAGCTGAAATTATTTGTAATTGATGATAAACTGTGATGGTACTACTGATCAAGAACCTATTACCCAGAATCTCAAGATGGTCCCAGAGCTCTTCACTGCTTTAAATATATTTTGATTATGCTTTATTTATTTATTTATTTATTTAATGATTTTTTAAAATTGTTTTGATATATAATTTCTGGGTACTGAACACTCACTAGTTTCCTCCTTTCCCTGGTGGCTGTTGGTGTCTCCCAGGAGAGTGGGGCTCCAAATTCAAACTCCTGTTTAGGAGAAACGAGAGGGGTGAGCTTGAAGTGTGGCTGCACTAGTTAATTTTTGTTTGTCTCTTCAGTTATTTTAGTTAAGACCAGGGCATTTTTTCCTTGCTTAATTTGTCTACCTTTAATTGTAAATAAATTAACTTTAGGGCAACGACCTCCTGTTTTGATTGTCCAGTGCTGAACATTGCAGATGGGTCAATTTTATCTCTAGAATAATGAACTACTTTGACCTTTAACCTTAATGACTACATGAGGGTATCAATAGTAGAGCCTCTCCAAGACTGCAGCTCTTGTGGAAGGTTCCTCTTGGTCAGCAGTATAAGGACAGTATAAGGTTGTGATGGAGCTAGCGTAAATTCAGCCTGGAAGACCTAACTCCGCTCCCATCTACTAACCACTTCTCCAGAGTTTACCTGCTCCTCAGCCTTCATCACCACCTCCTATTACTCCTCCCCGCTGCTCGCCGCTCCTCCTCTTCATCCAACCAGCGCCCAGTCTGCCCTATTTAAACCCCCATCGCAGATGCATGGCCACTTCAGTTCGTGCTGCCCCCCATCACCTCCCCAGCACCCCCTCGGCTCCCCATCATCTCATCTTCCCTTCACTCACCTCAGCCTCTACTCGACCACCTCCAGGGTCCAGGTCCTGGGGGGAAGACACCTCCTAAAAGTCATCTAACTGGCACGCCCTTTAACACAATGTCTTCTGCTGGGGTCTGAGTGCCAAAGATGACTCAATAATTCAATAATTCAATAATTCTTTCATGTCCATCTGAGTCTTTACAAGTTGAATTCACATTTGCCCTGGTTTGGTCCTGGTTTGGGTCCAGTTTAATCTTGATGTAGACTTATTTTGGTCCTGATTTAGTCTTGGTAGTCCTGGTTTAGGTCCAGTCATTAGTTGCTGATTTGGTGTGGTGTGTGCAAATTGGAACTCTATAAAAGTGACTACGGTAATTACCCCAGTGAAGTCAAAATTGCCTGTGGATCGGTGTCGACAGGTGGTCATAATGTTATGACTAATTGGTATATACATTAAAATAGCTTATGGTAAAATAAGAAGTCCAAGATTTTACTGTACGAGTCTTTGTGTTTACTCCAGTCTTTCATAGTTTGCTCAATCCTCTCACACAAGACTGAACTTGCGCATTGTTAAACCTGATGATCACTGCTTACAACAGGAGGTTGGCCTGGGTCCAGCTATTATCACAGAGGAATTCCTTACGCGCTTCGGGATCGGGAACGTCAAATGCACTTTGGATGATGGGAGAGATCCAGGCTGTTTTTACAAAGTTTGGGAGGATGGGAAAGATGATGTGTCAATATTGAAGAAAAGAAAAAAATTCTCATGCTGATAAGGTAAACGCAGAATGTGGTACTCAAACTATGCAATGTAAAAAATGTCCAAATATTTTCCAAAGCTGTAATAACAACTACTATTATTGCTTAAAGATGTATTATGTAACTTTTCTGGTGGTTGAGCCGCCTGTCTCCATAGTGATGTTATAGCTTTTTCTGGAAGATTCTACAGCATGGCATTAACCTAATTTATCTTGCATTTATTAGTAGTATTTTACTACTACCTTAAAAAAAAACCAACTCCATACTGTGGACTATTTCTTTCAAAGCAATAACATCTCCATCGACCCAAGCAGGTGGCGGACCCTCCATCACAAAAGTTACACGCTCTTGTGCACGCTCTTACTATATAACCTTGCCTGAAATATTAAAGTATTCTTCATAAAAAATACTTAAAGAACTAGAGTAAAAGTCTTCAAGTTTCCAGTGATGACTAATTTCTCTCTTGGGGAAAATGTGGTATTGCTTAAACTTGTAACCTAAACTGTGCGCAACATACCTTTTAAATGAAACCATCTACACACGCCCTCATAGATCACCTATAGCTCTGTAATAGAACTGGGTAAAAGCAATAAAAAATATTAAAATCATATGAGGCATGTTGAGACAAAGGCTTATCATCCGTATCTAAATCTCAGCAGTTTGTATACATGAATACAGTACACAATAAGGTGTATGTAGAATGGTTTCTATTGGATCCAGTCTCGACATGTGAGGTATGAGGAGGCCATAGTTCGTAAGCCCTGTGTCCCTGCTCAAAGCAGGTCATGTATTTGCATAGTGTTTGCATTCCCTAACTCCCGTGACTGGATTTCCTAAACATTTGCTATGGACTTATCCTTCAGACAGAGGCCTCACCGTACACGCTGTTAAGTGTTAGAACCTGGATTCTCAAAAAATAAACATACACACATTAAAATACTTTTTTGTCAGTCACGGGGAAATGTGCTATGTTACAGACATGATAGATAAAAGAAATAGAAATATTTAATTTGAGGTATAAAAACTTTGTAATAAACACGTTCAAATATAGATTTTACTGTACGCTGATTTAGTCACAATTACCAAAACTTTCACATGACCTATACGTTGTTTATTTATTTATATATTATGTTTTGGTTCTCAAGTAAATTATAGTCAGAAAGCAGAATAAAGGTCTTGCTTTGGGTTGTCAGATTCTACACTAAAAACAACTTGTGTTTGGGAACATAATAAATGGCATACCTGCTTAACTTGCAGTTTTGGTACACTTTTAATCAAGAGCACTCTACTGTCAGGGGTGCAGATTTATCGTGGTGATTTAATTAGATGATTTATCTTGGTGGGCCTGCTCTACATGTTGTCTGATGAAAAATACATATTACAGACTTTGTAAAGGGCCCCTCCCTGCACTGGGCAAACAGCAGTGGTGTATGAAGTAGTAGTAGTTTTGTTACTTAGTAAAAGTACAGATACAGAGGTAAAAAGTTACTCAAGTAAAAATCTAAAGTAAAAGTATTTAAGTACCCCTTTAAAAAATTACTTCAAGAGTAAACAGTCAAATTTAAGTGTTGTTAATTTAGTTAAAGTGTGAATGTAGAGCTATTGATTAAAATTGTACATATTTTGGTTGCAATACAAATCAAATTCTTAATTTTTCTTATGAATTTTGTGCATTTATTTTTTGTTTGCTCAAAGCTCGAAAACTTTAGTTAGGATGTTACCACAAACATGGTAGAAAAAATAACCCGTCAAATCATATGAAAAGTACTTTTTACTTTTCAGTCCAGTTCAAAAATGTAGTGGAGTAGAAAGTACAGATACAAATGTAGTGAAGTAAAAGTAAAAAGTATCCACTGTGAAACTGACTTAAGTGAAGTACAGATACCTAAAAATTCTACTTAAGTACAATACTTTACTACTTTGTTATCTTCCACCACTGGAAAATAGTACCCTTTAACCCCCAGTCTGACGCTTCTGCTATCTATTTACAAGTTGAACTAAATCCGAAGCAATATGTCTCCAACAAAATAGTTGTAGTTATAAACACGGGACGTGGTCTCCAAATGGAAACATGTTCTCTTCAATGCCACTTTCCAGATCTTGAGCCGGGATCTTGAGACTGTGAATTTTGTGAGTGCAAAAAAGATTGGTCTATGTGCATCTTTTAAGTTTATGGGAAAACTGAAAGACAGTGGTGATGGTTAGTCTGCTTCATAGACTTTTCATATCCCAGTATTTATTGGTCCAGAGTTTGTCTCATCTCTTTCGTTTCCTCCTGTATATTTGGGTTGGGATAGTTTGTGCTGCCGCTGTGGGAATATCCAGCCCTGTCTTTCCATGAGTCTCTGTTGACAATAGGTGTGGACCTCTCCTCCACATGTCCTGGTTTCCTCTGCCTACTGTGTATCTCACCTTTATCAGACCGGTTCAAGGCTTAACCATCTTACACCCAAGAGAAAGTGTAGTCGCTTTAGATTAAAAGAAAACTACACTGATGAACAAATTTAAGTACAATTGTAAAGTATCATTTTTGAACGAGGACATAGTCTGCTGTAAGGAGATGTTGCTGCTATGCCAGGAATGTTCCACAGTATGGCATTAAATGTGTCTCTCTTGCATGCATTTGCCTTATCATTTGACACAGATTTTACCTGTAAATTACTGTGGAACATTTTAGTCAAAGCAAAATCATCTCCATGGAAAGCAGGCCACTAGAAAAATTACATAGTGCAGCTTTAATATCCGATCATATATAGATAATGATTTTATGTTTTGTCTTTATTTTGGCTATGTTACATTTGAACATTTGTGTATGACTCTGAGTTTGTATTTTTCAAATAATTGCAAGTAAGTACAGAGCTGTAGGCAGGGATAGGGGGTAGGTGGAAACTGATTCTTTTATAACTGAAATCTTAAAGGCAATACAGAATTACTCAAACATGCATAAATGAAACTAATGATGAAGAGAAGCCATTATCAGATTGTAAAAGTCAATTTTACGTGTGTATTCTTTAATGAATATAATAAACAGGGGAATATATGGTAGCAAAAACAACTGTCTAACTGTCTTATTCTGACTCTTTGTCCTTGTCTGTCTGAATGAAGACTCATGGCAGATGCCCAAAGCCAGATGTGGCAGTGACCTCTGATGACCTTCCCGATTCACCAACACGAACAGAATCCAAGTCAGAGACAGAGAGAGAGAGAGAGAATGGGAGATAGAAAGAGAGAGAGAATGGACAATGGTCTGACAGGATTGAGATTATAATGAGATTAAGCACCAGTACAAAGATGACAAAGGTGTTGAGGGTTAGACCCGTGCATTAATTTAACCTCCACCTTTTAACTCATCTGCGCAGTAATGATAAAATATATACTTTCATCTTTTTCTTTGTATAGTCCATTCTTTTCTGTGTTGCATTAAGTTTTGGTAATATGTGATTTGATACCAGTAATGTTCATGTTACACTTACAATATCCAATATGTAATCTGCCAAAGGACCATAGTACTCGGGAGAGGTATTATGCGAGGAATCCATACATTATTTATAGTGAAAATAAGTTTTGGGTGTTTTTTTGTATTTTATTTGTGTGTCTATTTTTCCATAGACAGTTCTCATTCATAGACATTGAAACCCACTTACATTTTTCAAGATTCAAAATCCTATACTTGCCATTGCGTTCTTTTATGTCATTCACTGGATATATGGATCTCTATATTTTTCAGGCAAAGTCTGTGTGTTTGTAAGGAGTCCTTGCAAAGCCTATTCATACTCTCACTCCTCAAAGCTTTTCTCCCATAATCAATTCTTCTTTCTTTTGCTCTCGACTTGAGGCTCCCATTTGAATGCATAATTTAAAAAAGCATATAACAGAAATAATGAGTTGTCTTGTGTGCAGTGAATGCAAGCAGAGGTGCACATTAAATTTTCTTTTTGATTACTTTGGTGAGGCAGAGGAATGTGGGGCCAATGTGTTAATAAAGAGAAAAGATGATATTTTCAGGGAAGAGAAAGTATCCTGTCTGAATTTAAAGTCCACATTGATTCAAGCTTCACTGACTTAATCCTGCAACCAATGCTTGATGAATACCAAAACCTTCCCCCTCTGTCTCACATAGAGTTTTTGATATCATGCGGTTCTTCAGTCTCTCACCAAGAACTAGATAGTTTTATTCAACCCTTTAACTAGTTTAAGTTGAGTGGACTTTGCTTGGCCTGCTTATAATAGTAGCACAGTGGTAGGTGAATATAGGGGACCTGGGGCCAGACTTAATGTGTTTACATTTAAGCCTAAAGAACGACCCTCTCTCTCTCTGTGACAGCCTTTAGCCATTGGTGCACACCAGCTAATTTTGTTATACCAAAAAGTGGGTTGGTCTTATCACCTATGTGCTATAGGCTATTAGCTGTCATACAGTGTGAACATGATGGTCACGCTGTGCATTTGTCTTTATAATAACTAGGTTTTGTAGGTTCCCTACCTTTACGAACATGGACTGTTAACGGCACACTCCTGAACGTGGTGCGTGTGTCTGTAGGCTGTTTTAAGATAAGATGGGATAAGATACGACCAGAAAAGATAATACAAGATGAGTTAAGACAACGTGACAAGATAAGATAAGCCTCTATTGTCTTCGAAAGAAGAAATCTGTCTTGGACATCAGGAGCACAATGAAAATGGACATCTTCCAAACACAATTTTCGCGCAGAGGAGGAAACTCACGGCGCTAGGACCTGATCCTCGGGTTGAGTGCGCAAATCCCAGCCGCCTGTCTTACTGTGGAGGCAGCGCTCGGTCAGAGGAGCCGCTCTGTGCGTGTATGTGCGTGAGCGTGCGTGCACGTGCGTGTGAGTGAGCGGGTGCAGCTGCTGCGGCTCCACACATCACCATCACCGGCGGACCGCACCGGAGGCTCGGCTCGCCTCCCCGTATGGACTCACCATGCGCAGGATACGGGCCAACGCCATCGCCATTCTGACCGTCGCGTGGATCCTGGGCACCTTTTATTACCTGTGGCAGGACAGCAAGCCGCACACGCCACCCTCGTCCACGGACAGCCGAAGCAGGGGACATGGCGGACAGCCCAAGGTGGTCCCCGGGCGGCTGGAGATCCACCGGGACGACCGCACCATCCCGCTCATAGTGAGTGTTTCTGTTTGATGTTACAAATGTCGAGGCGCTGCAGGAAGGTGTGTGCTGCATGTTGATGCGCGTAACCTCCTTCGATTAGACGGTTAGGGACGAAGCCGGAGCTCTGATCATGATCAGATATTTCCTCTTCATAATAACAGAAAATACACAATAGCCTTAATGTGCGCCTTGACGCATGCCACATTAGTGTGCCATTACAGACGTATCAATACATGTGTAGAGCGCTGCCCTGGGTTAAGTCATTTCACGCTCTGCCACTATTACAGCAGCAGAAGGATGCGTTATAATGAATTACAATGTAGTTGCAATGTGATATATGTAGTTTACCACGTCCGCCTGGCTGCCAACAGAATAAAGTCTAGTTTTTGAGAGTAAGCTATAACCTACCATTCAATTTATTTGCCATATAGAAATCAAGCTTTGCGTTGTAAACAAAGCAAACTACAGATCAATTAGACTACACAGAATGTCAGTATCATGGGCCAAAAGAGTCTGTAATAAATATATAGCCTTTTAAACTTGAACAACCTGAAGACTTTGTTGACAGAGCCACTTTAATATATAAGCGGATGTGTGTTGAAATAATATTGTGGTAACCATTTTAATTGCATTAATGTGTTTGCTATGGGTGGGAACAGAAAAATAATTGTAGGCCATATTACTGCAAAACATTGTCCACATACTAAAACGATAAGCAAATGCATGGCACTATGGAATAAAACACAAAACAGCAGTGTTGAGACAAAAGATTTTTTGATTTCACAGTGATAGACCTCCACCAAATTCTAAGTGCTTTCTTGTAATCCTGGAAAAAATGAATCTCCTCTTTGTCCAATTACTAAAAACTTTGCCGTATACATTTTGAGATATTTTGCTGTTAAGAATTAACTAACCAACAAACCCACCATTCCCGTCATTGTAAAAAAATATACTTGGACTATTTAGGGCATATAAAACACTTACAAATGGGTCTAAAAAAATCTAGTTTATAAGCATATTATGTGTTATTTTGAACAATTTGGCTTTTCTGTTGGTCTAAGGGATATATTGTGTTGCATTCATTGCCTTGGTTGGACACTACAGCAGTTCCTTCTCCAGCCTCCTCAGGGCATGTTTGTCTAAGAGGCTTTCCATAAGTCCGCTGCTCTTAAACCATTTTACGCTGCAGGATCTTTCTCCTCATGAGCACGTGTAAGGTGAAACTTGGACTCTCTCCTATACCTGATGCCCTCCCTTAGTGTGTTTCTTACATTTTAAACCAACCTTGTATCTGTTATGTTTAGGATAGAGAGCTGGGAATAAATGAACATAAATAAACTAATGAACTAATGAACGGTGAGTTTGTTAGGTCTGAATATTGCTGTATGGTTCAAGGAAGGTGCATCTACACAGTTTATGAACACAATTTACAATAGAGAATTTTGGATTAGTAATCTAGGGGTACTCGGAAGACCGAATATTTTCTTAGGTGGTCCACTGCACTACTACTATTTAAAATGACACATATAGCCTACCACACTCAATTCATGTCATTGAAAGAGGCTACTACCTCCTACATATGTATGCCACGCAGCCGTCAGTCATTCTCACTATCACTATTGTAACACGATCTTGATATCCCTGTTACTGTTGTTGTATCCATTTTGCTGCTGCTCCTCTTTGCCGACAGATCAATCAAACGCGCTCAACCCATTGTGTTTTGGGACAAGACTCTTTTGTACAGTGCCTCTTCCACGGCTCTGACCTCAGAATTGTCTATGTGTACCAATATGCACTTTTGGAAAACGTCATTAGTTGATTACAAGGGGATTTGACAAAGAAAATAGAATGTCTGTATGACTGGTATAGACATGTTTTATCATGCGGTTTGGTCTTCTGTGGAAGTGCCAAGAGCCTGGTGTTATGGTAAATAGCTGGATAGTTTTTTAAGAGTGAACAAAGTGAACAAATAGTGTGTGTCAAGACAATTTATGCATTTCTTCTTCATTAAACGATATAAATATTTCACAAATTAGCCATTGACGATTCAGTTCACAGTTTAAACATGTCAAGGATCATTAACATTTGAAAGAAAACAAAAAGAAAAAACTCTTACAAGAATTCAGTGCATTTCAGAACATGTTTTTAGAGGTCTCAGCTTTTTGTTTGGAGACTTGTTTCCCAAAAAGACTGGATCTGTTTACAGAAAACATTCTATTATCTTGTTATTTGCAGGCTTTGGAATTTGATAATTAAACCATTTCAAATTGCAATTTTGATTCTGTTATGGTACTGTGCAGACCTTTGTGAGCTGTTATACCGTGGTAATAAGCTCAAAGGTATTCAGGCCTCTCTGAATTGTTTGCACTGTGTCCGTCTGTTGCAATACTTCAGTTACGCTCTGGGGTCATTCACCTGTCACCAAACTGACATCTCCAAACAAGACAAGCACAAAAATATGACTTAACTCTGTGTTAACTGTATCTGTTACTATTATTCATTTTTAGCCTCAAAAGTTTAAAACATTAATATGGTATAATCATTAGAGATGTGTAAGATTCTTGTGAAAATGCATTGTTTATAATGGTTTTGTTGACACTTGAAGATGCTTGGATTAGACTATTTTTTCGGTCATCTCCTTGGAGATGTTATTGCTTTGCCTGTTGCTTTGACGATATGACTTTTCAGTCTTGTACTTATTCAGTTACAGGTGTATACTGCTAAAAATACCTTGAAAAATGTGGGCAGGGTTATTGTGGGCGTGGTTGCCGCTCCACAGATCTGACCTGTAGCTTGGCCAAGTGACATCAACAGCTTGTTTCCATGGATAAAAACTCCATTCAGCCCACCCATTGCCTAGAGCTTCAGTATAATAGACACATTTTCATGTTTCTGAAGTGTATAATACTGGACCATATCTGAGCTCATGTTCGCTTCATTAGCTGTGATTTCTTAATGACCTCATCTGTTCAGACATGTCCATCTTTTTCCCCTCTCTCCATTTTCTCTATGCTGAGTGTTCTCATTTCCCATCATGCATCACTTCACCTCGTCGCCCTGGAAACTATGGTTGTTGTCACTGTTTTATTGTGTACGTTGGACCAAGCCGCAACCATGAGGCAAACATATGACCAGAAATAGACTTACTTAAGTGGGTTTTTATTGCATAATGTAGTTTATAAAGTAACTAATGGAGTGTATATATACACATTATAGTTCGCTGATGCTAAGCAGAGACTGTGAAAATAGGGTATAATTAGGAGGTAATGGTTGAACAAAAGGGTTAGTAAAGATTTCCGATAATAGATGATTATTTCTGGAAACTTTATCGATATTCTTTCCCATTTCAGCATTTATTTAATTTCCATGCCAACCATCTCAAAACATGATAATTTGCCAATATATTTTTATGCAAGCTGCCCTTTCCCTCTCAACCAGCCATCAGCAAAAAGGCAATGGAGGAGAAGTGTCTTGCTCAGAGACACAACCACAATATCAGGCTAGATTCAGATCATTTAGACAACTTTATTGAGTGATCAGGGAGTTGGGTTACAGTTCTAATAAAACAGGTAGAAAACAGGGTTACAACATGTAACCCTGTATGCTTTGTCTGTGGGATCTACATTGTTCTAAAAGGCGAGCATCCCGTAATGAGTCATTAATATTTCATCAGAAACAATGGCTCAAATATCTTTAACTTTATGTAAATGGGTTCAACGCTGCCAACAGGACCCATGAGAAATGATACCCACTTAAATTGTAAAACTTTTCAGGCTTAAAAAGTAACTCAGGATTTATTAAGCTGTCTGACTTCACTCTCACTGCTGCCATTAAGTTGAAAGTTGTCAGTGTTTCCAGTCGTCTGCTACTGTAGACTCACTGTAACATTAGACCAGGGTTACAATTAGTCAGTGAGACGAGGCGGTACTGTGCAACCAGGCAACTCAAATAGACAATAGTGGCCAATGACTGTTAATGTTAAACTGATGCAAATGTTAAACTGGAAAGTGGATCAAAACAACTGTGATCGATGATACAAAAAAATCAGAATATATTCACATTAAAGCTGTACTACGTAACTTTTCTCGTAAGTATCCACCACCTTGTTGTTTACGTGGAGTTGTTCATGCATAGTGCTTATCGGAGTAAATCATTAAACTTATCTATTTTGCATTTATTTAATTTACGTGTTTTTTCATTGTTAAAATGTTTTGAAAACCAAGCATTGTTACAGTGGACTGGCTCGCCTCTCCACAGACATGCGTGACTTGGCCTGGTGACGTCCCCGGCTAGTCTCAGTGGGGATGGATACGTTTAATGCCAAACTGTGGGACATTCCATTCAAAGCAATAACATAAGCGTACCTCCAGCAGAAGTGTTGTGTGCGTACCACAGGGGCTTCAAATCAAAATACTGTTGTTTCTTTCTAGGATATGATGTTTATAGTTTATGTATTTTTTAGTATAATAAAATATGTCTGCTTCACTTTTAAGCTTTGAAACTAAACATAGCTCCTCTTTGTGCAGTGTGTGTCAGTCACTGTCTCTTTTCTGTCGTCTTAGCCCATCCTTCATCTTGTTTGTTATAAAGTCTTTATTTATCTTTCATTGTAACCTCCCACTCATTTGCCTAAGAGCTCTGTGTGGGGATGATGAGATTATGAAATTACTTCATGACATCCGTTTTTATCCGTATCATTATAGTTTCCTAGTTTCCCATCGCAAATCTCTATTAAGACTTTCAAGGACGATGGTTGGCAAATGGTTGAATATGATGTTACAGTGTTGTTGCAGCTGTCAAAGTTTGTAAAGCTCACTGTGGGAAATATTGATGCAATATAATAATGGAGTTATACCTAGTCAGTATTTACAATTTCTTAGTATTTTTTTTTGTGGAATAGTGAAATTTAATGATTAAAGTCTGTATTGATTTGTTATAGTCTGCAGCAGTGTACTTATAGGCTCTTGAACCAAGATGGCAAAATCAATTGACCTTACTTTGCCCCGCTGTGATCTTTGGCTATAATGAATGCAGATGAACAGATTAACTCTTGTCTGATCTTGTTTATTATAGTTTTTTATGTATTTAAAATGGTCCAACTGAACATACTCAAATTGCCTTAGAAGTTAATCGTTTACAAGTATTGGCAGGTGCTAATACCACATTAACAATTTGACATGTGATAGTATGAGTGGTAACATATTAGCTTAGAGACCGTATATCTAACTAACCACTAGTTAGATATGTGCTAGTATTTATAAATAGGTCAGTCGCGATAACATATTTTGAAGTTCGATATATTGCTGAAGTAAATATAGACGATAAAGAATAATATTGAAACTAATTTGTGCCACTGACACAATAACCCAAAAGCAGAATGAAACCACAAAAACTATTCTAAATGTACAATATGGCTAAAGAATCATGAGCTGCGAAAAATGAAGAGCAGAATGAAACATTTTAGTAGTTAGGTTGCATCTGTAATGAGTCATAGAGGTTATCAACCTTTTATGGTTTAAAGATTATCACACAGCCAAAAAATTACCTAAAATTTCCTGGTAGTACAAAGAGAAAGTACATACGATAAATACTGACCCCCAGAAATATTCTTCCAACTTTCATATATTGAACGATAAATTGCTATAGTAATTATCACGACAGACCTGGACAACTGAGGGATTACA
>KN474761.1:382177-392856 GCA_000787095.1 Periophthalmodon schlosseri
TATAATCCTCTTGATCGGTGTTTGTAAGCGTTTTTAGCACTGGATGCTATTGGATGTAACTTAAACTGTTATCTTAATAAGCTTAAATAGTATCAAATCAGTTACCAAATTTCCGCTAAGTAGATTACCAATTACCATTTGGTCAGTGATTTAAATGTGGCCCCCAAACTAAAGCCTTAAATCTTACCATATGAGTTCATTGTTCTTTGCACATATATTGCTACTTAAGTCAATTTTCCACCTAATCTGTTTATATTTGGGAAAGGTAGAGTCTGCAGTCCTTTTGTTGACTAAAATGAGAATTATACAGGAGTGGTGTGTTGACTGTAAACACCATTTGCGTCTGGATTGTGTAAACATGGACTAGGACTGTGCTTAATCCTCTCCCTGTCTCTCTCTATAGGTGACCCAGCCCCCGCGTTTGGACCAAAGCCAACTCTTGGGTGGCTTCGATGAGAAATCCTACCTCTCCGCCAAAACACTGAAGCCAGGGGACGACCCGTATAGAGAACATGCATTTAACCTGCAAGAGAGCGACCGACTGGGGAGTGAGAGGGCCATACGGGACACTAGACACTACAGGTAAGGGGCTGGGCAGGTGTGGAGGTAATCTACACTGGGATTAGGATTACTGGGAGATTAATCTGGACATGCAAGTGGTTGGTGAAGAAGATCTGTCTCACGCCAGGTAAAAAGTCAGAAGTCATGCCCTTGTCTGAGTGTAGAAGTAAATAACAAAAGCGTAATCTAAAGTCCTACCTTGGTACTTTTTAGCCTGAATAAGTAAATTAATAAAAGCATGTTGTTGTTTTATTACACTGAAAAACATAGAAAAACATGCATCCTTACTCTGAGCGTGCTTGCATTTCTAAAAAAAAACCTCTTATTTGCTGTTTAGTTTTTAGGCAGGGCCTGATTGGAGAGGATTAGGGAGAAGTACACCAGAGGGACAGTCAATCCAATGTGTTTTAAAGATTAAGTTACAAAGATCAGATTGAGAGAGTTTGGACATGCAGAGAGGAGGGGTAGTGAATATATGCATTGAAGGATGCTAAGGTCAGAGAAGACAGCAGGAAGCCGTAGAGGAACCCTAAAACTATGTACAATAATAAAAAATCTTCTAGTTAGCTAGTCCTGACCAAGTCTTGGGAGTCTCTGGAATTGAAAGATGGGTCACATGCAGAGGACAAGTTGCCTCACCCGTCACTGTAGTGTACCTTGACCTTAGGAAGACCGAAAATGATTGAATTAGGATGTAGTGAATACGGACATGTCATTAATTGGTAACAGGAGTAAAGTTTAAGATGTATTTTATTGTCTCTGCAGTGTGTCCCAGTGCAGCGCCCAGCCAGAAATCCTTCTCCAGATCTGAAAACAAGATCTTGGTCAGGATCTGAATGATTGCATGTTTTGCGTTGACAAGGGCGACCAAATCCCAGGACAAAAATCCACTTAGGAAGAGATCACTTAGAAATAGATTAAAGATAAGGATCTGCTACACTGTTTCCCCATAACAAAGCTGTATATATCTTTTTATAAACGTGATAAAACAGGCAGCTAAAGTAACTGTGAGGTTAAATAAAGCAAAGGGTCAGAATCTGAGCCTCTGTTTCCAGGCAACCGGATATTACCCTGTCTCTACAGTAACGGAGACCAGCTGTTCTCAACAAAGACCCATCCTGGATTTAGCCAGTCTGAACCATGGGATCCGGACCAGACGTGGGACTATAGGAAAGACTATAGGACCATGCATGATGCAAGAAAGAGGGATTGAAAACACAAAAAGTCCAATATTTGTCATCACCTATATGCTAAATACCTCATGGCTGTATTTACTGCATGGCTTGGCTGGTACAGTTATCCTGTGGGAACTAAGATGGATTCTTCACAAAGTCCTGAAAATGCACCTTCTCAGACACAGGATTATCTGAACTACTGTTTGAGTGGACAGTTCCGGCTTGTAAGATTATTAACTATTACTACTGCTTTTTTCAGTAAAATAAATAAATAAATAAATAATAATAATAATATGAAGTGCACTAAGCCATCTCAGCCATCTGCTTGGGGTATTTATTATTTTGCCAGAAATGTTCCACAGTATGACATCCTTGCATTAATTCCATGACATGTGTTTTATAATATATTCTGACTGTGAGTGACCGCACCTTTCCACAGATCTGACGAGTAACTTGGCCTGATGGCATCACCCGCATCTCTCAGGATATCAATCTATTTAATGCCATAATGTGGCACATTTCAGGCAATAACATCTCCATGGAGACAAGCTGGTGACGGACCCTCTGCTATAAAATTTCTGTTAAAGATGTTGAACTTTCCGCAAGTGTTTGCTTCATGTGGATAAGACCAGGAATTACAGCTACATTAATCACAAGCCAAGCCAAAACATTTATAACTTGTCAAGTTAACAGTAATTTGTATCTTTTTCTTTAGTATAATAATTCCGTGTGCATCCTCTGTCTTTTAGATGTGCTTCTATGAATTACGATGCAGACCTCCCCTCCACAAGCATCATCATCACTTTCCACAATGAGGCTCGCTCCACTCTGCTCCGCACCATCAAAAGGTAATACACAATATCCCATCCTTAAATATCAATCATGGGTTTTAGGAAATACAACAACACTTCTCATTTTTCATAATTCTGAAACCCATTGCATACAGTTAATAATCACTTTTAAGACATTACTTCACCTGTATCACCCTCTCTGTCCCAAACCAGTGTCCTGATGCGGACCCCTCCTTCCCTGATCCAAGAGATAATCCTGATCGAC
This sequence comes from Periophthalmodon schlosseri, assembly GCA_000787095.1. Lineage (NCBI taxonomy): Eukaryota > Metazoa > Chordata > Actinopteri > Gobiiformes > Gobiidae > Periophthalmodon > Periophthalmodon schlosseri. The sequence continues at coordinate 384,970 of KN474761.1, forward strand.
GACTTCAGCGCGGACCGTGAGTGTCTCATCTTTTCTCTGATTCAAGTTGACATGTTTGATTTTGTGGTTTCGCTCCTTGGGACCCTGCTCAAAGTGTGTGGGACATGCTGACGTACCAAAGTTAACTGCTATGGCTAAGAAAATCATGGGAATCATTATGGAAATCAAAGGCTGAAGCTTATGTTGACATGTGTTTTAGATAAAGATGCTGAGATACTGATCGTTTTGGACTGACTTGTACTGAAATATATTTAATTGTGCTGGTTGTGATAAATACCATGTAATGATTTGGTTAAATCTGTGGTCGGAAGATGCATCCAATGATTCATATAGCCTTAAATTCTCTTGATTTGACAAGAAAATGCAGAAAAATTGAATTCACACACACACGCACACACGTGCGCGCGCACACACACACACAGACACACGCACACACACACACACACACACACACACACACACACACACACATACACACGCACATTTTACTATCACACACACACACACACACACACACACACACACATACACACGCACATTTTACTATTATGTTGTGTCAATTAAAATATTATATGTTACGTTAAAGGTGCACTATGTAACTTTTCTGGTGGAGAAGTTACCCGCTTGTCTCCATGGTGATGTTATTGCTTTGTTGTTCCACAGTATGGCTTTTAACTTTTTTTTATCTCCATGGAAACAGGCAGGTGACACCCCCAAGCCAAGTTACAGGTCATGTAGAGAGGCAACACCGCTCACAGTACAAATGTATGCTTCTCAAGTTTTTTTTTTAAGCAACAACGCTTGAAGTTAAATAAAAGCAAGATAGATAAGTTTAAACTCATACTGTGGAACATTCAAGGCAAAACAACAATCTCCATGGAGACAAGCAACTGATGAGAAAAACCATTTCAACCTTTAGATAATCTAGAATCTAAATTAGTTGCTTTGGATCAAAATAAAATGAAGTGAGTGTAGATAACATTGGTAAAATTGTGCTGGGAATATATGTTTAATCTATTTATATCTAGTTCCTAAACTGAACACAGCTGGAGAAGAAAAGTGGCATTTGTGAGGCTTTTCTTGTTCATCTCTGTTTAGTAGCGCCACATTGACCTATTCAGTAAAGTTCAGGCAGACAATCTTTAAAGTGGCTGAAAAGCTTCACCTTTTACACTGTTTGTATCAAAACTTTCAACATCTGTGCTTTTAGTTTTCTGTGACTTTACCGATTCAGTGTTTATTTTGCGATAATTTTTTTTATTTGTATGATAACAAAATCAAGATTCCCCTTCCCCCCACAAAAAAAATAAAAAAATAAAAATAAAATAAATAAATAAAATAAAATTGTATTATCAGGATACAGGGGAAAATGTCCCCTGTATCCTGATAATACATTTTAATGCTGTGTCATGAAGTTTCCATATTCCACAATAAACAAATACAGTTACCCAAAACAAATGTCGACATACAAACTCTCATTTCTATCTGTATGTAATAATGCCTTAAGGCTAAGAATGACTTCATACAAATGTGGATTTCTATTTTTTGGGTTTGACTCCCTGACATGGACCCACTGTTCCAAAATATGAATAATTAAATAGGCAGAATATTTCATACCCATAGTGCTTCATATGATAAAGATTTAAATAGTCCTATCATGATAATTACTATATCGACTTATCATTCAATACATGACAGATGGAACAATATTTAATTCTGCAATATATCGCACTTCAAAATGTGTTATCGTGACTGGCCTGGATCTAAACTGATTGGTGCATGGGAGTGTGAACCAGTTGTTTTCATGATACTGACGCCGACAGTTGTATCACATATTGAGTAATCCTATTTGTCAGCAGCTGTTAGATGTAAATGACCTCATAGATAGTCCTCTTTATGCCATTAGCAGCACATACACCTCCTGTCTATGGGAGCTGCAGTGACCTACATACACCATATTACAGTCGTTCTGTCCACTGTGGACGTGAGCAGACGTGCAGAAGTGTAGGGTCAGCAGCAGGGGGCTATTAGCTCACTAAAGCCCTGTCTATTCAGGGTGGGCTCAAGCCAGTGTCTGTGTGTGCCCCTGGTATACTGGGAAAGTGCCAGTCAAATGTACGATGACTGCTAACAGACTTTATTCTAGATTGCTAAATATATTGTGCATAAGTTTGTGCTCTTTTGGTATAGAATATGTTATAAAGTGAGGTGACAAGGTATGATCTGTAGTAAAAGAAAAATTCAATTCTATCAATTGGACAAAAACGTTTTTTCAAGTTGACACCTTGCCCATTCAAAACACAGTAGTTATGGTGAAATAGGAAGGGCATCTGGGATAGATGGGATGGGATAATAGAGATATATACATTCATTTGGTTCTGATGGTAAGCCACATAATTATTCAGATAATCAATATATCTCTTGTTCCAATCATTTCCTAATGCACACACACACACAAAAAAATCTTTTGGAAATTGGCAAACTGATGGAATAAGAGATGGAATTTGCTTTAAATTGTCAATTTGTTTCAAGCCATTTTCATTCTCAGATTTGACTGTTTTCCTCAACACCTTGTACAATTACAGGTGTGATTGAAACAAAGAAACACAATATTGACAGCCATATGAATGTTTTTGTACATTTCTTTGTGTAGCTTCTCACTTCTTAAATGTTTTGCTTAATTAAAAGTCTCCGAATGCAGCTGGTGTTGGCAGCCTCTGTTAGCAGGAAATAGAACGTGTTGGTTCAAATCCTGGGTCTCTGTTTGCACCTCTGCCTCTGAGTCTAGACATGTATTTATAGACATTTTTCTTTCAGTGAAAACATGCATTACCTCCACAGTGCAGCCTGACTGTGAAATGAGGGAGAAGAGAATGATGGGGTGTTGTCGTGGTGATGTCTAATTACCTAAAGACATCTGCTTGAGCTCATAAGGCAAAATTTTAATTATATGACTCACGCTAACAGAAGTATTAAACATTTCAAGATGTAAAATGGGAGGTAATGATGAGTTATGATCAATAGAGATGAAGATGGACTCAGGACTTGGTAAATTTTTCCCTTTTGGCCATTTCCGCCAGTGCTGTTTTTTGGCACATTTAAAAGTTTAAGAGTTTTCTGGTTAGTTAATCCCCTCGTCAATCCTGCTCGTCAGAATCCAGTTGTAACCAGATTCCAGAATTTTTGGATGAAATAGGAAAAGTGGCTTGGTTGGACACGCTAGAAACAGTTCTGTACGTAAGGAGTTAGGGTTAGGGTATTAATTAAAATAGCAGTTACCAAACCTGAATCATTTTTAATAAACTATTTGTTCATTGTGAATTAATGAAGTCTTATTTTGTGCATTATTAAGGCTAATTAAGGTGTATCGTTACAAAGTGTTAAAGAAGACCTATTGTACTTGTGTCTGCTATATAGTTATAATCTATGACACCCGTGGATTATTATGTTATAATTTGCTCATTTTTAAATCGCAATATTCATCTAAAACGACTTAATAAAAAAAACATATCCGCTATTGTGGTGCCCAATGGGAGCTGACGTCACTGTAAACATCATCACAACAAAGAGCTGATTATTCTTTTATTTACTCAGCAAAAATCATAGGAGAGTATATTTGTTATATACTTCAAATTACAGAAAGGATTAATTTTAGCTGTTCAGTTACAGTCCATAGTCCATACGTTATCCTGTAACCGGGGCACAGTACAGGCTCCAGATTGTGTGAACTGTGTGGTCATAAGTGCAGATAGAGTTCATTGGGGCAGTGAGAGTACAGTACAGTTTATATAGAGGAGGTGTAGGGGAAGGGGAGGGTGAGGAGGGGTCTAATCCTGTTAACACTGTTCAGATCGCCTTAATCACCGGGTCGCTGTCCTCTTACACCCTGGGGACGCCCCGCTAGCTAACAATGGGAAAACTGATGACCCTGCACTATTTTGACAAGTTCTATCTGGAAAATGGATGGGCTTTATTGTGTTATGAAGCAATAGCACTCAAGGACAGCAGTGAACAAGGACTAGGAAAGTTTTATCCCATATGTTGTTGTGTTGAAAATATGTCCCCTTGGCTTCAGAAATAGAGACCTCTGCATTTTGCATTAAGGTTGGTCAACCAGATGAATTTATAGATGTCGTTACTGTGCTTGGATCAAACATGTAAGAGCAAATCCATGCAACAAAATATGTATTTCCTAAGGTATGTATTTATTATTCGTATGTGGACTTGAATGAACCTTGCACATGTACTACTTACCAGTATACTATGTAGAAAAACTCTAGTTTAAGCAGTACATTTCGATTTACATGATCTAGTTTACTGATAATCTTATAATTGTGTTTTTATAGTTAGTCCATTACACTAAAGAACATTACATTGTAGATGCATAACGCAGATGCTTGTCTTGGATATTCCACAGTATGGCATTCAATTTATCTTTCTCCATGGAGACAAGCAGGTGACGCCACTAGGCCAAGTTACAGGTCAGATCTATGGAGGTGCGGGCCTGCTTACAGTAAGATTGTTTTTCAAAGATTTATTTTAATGCCATGTTGTGGAAAGTTCCAAGCAACATCATGGAGGTAAGCAGGTCCCCGCCCCAGGGTTATGTTGTGCGCTGTTAAAGTTAATGGAGCTTAAGTAGGTTGGAAAACAAGAGTGAGTGTCACACATATTTTGAATACTCCTACGATTATACCAAGAAATACATTGAGCAGAGTTTGTGTTTTTTAAAATGCATGCTTCACACAATCTGCGTCTCTGTCCACAACATCTGTTTGGTGGGAGCGACCTTTCCCCTCTTTCTCCCCCTCATCCTCACCCACACACACACACACGTGTTGGGTTTCCATGCTTTTTGTGGACATTACATTGACTTACGTTCATTTCCTGAGGACTGATCCTAAACTTAACCATTGTGGGATCTCCTCTATGGACAGGACCACTCTCTCTCACACACACCTGTTCTGTTCTACAGTTCTCCGGTCTGTACACCACATATTTACTCTAAGAGGATTACATCTCCTCCCGGGCTCCTCTCTGTGTCCTGGGTCTGTATCACTGTCGGGGGTGTGGCCTAACAATCTCCCACAATCCCTCAGCTCGATCACTCTCTCCGAATCTAATCCTCAACTGTCTTACTCACCATGGATGACCGCGAGTGACACTCCATTACAAACTCAATGAGTGTGTGCTGAGAAGTAGAGGGGATAGAACTTGTAGGGATGAAATTAAACCTGGTGCCATGCAAAGTTGTATCACAGTAAATGAGTAACAAATACTTGCTTGTTTGATTAGTTCAGCACATGAATAATATAAGATTGCAACTAATTAAAGAAGCGGTTTGATGTTGTTTCCACATCACAAACATATCTGGAGTTGTGTTTTGTTTCATTCACACATGTTTAATACACAAACCCTGCATATTTAGGATGAGCTTTTTCTCTCAAGCAGGAAACACTCTGTTCCACCTTGTGATGTCATGTAGTAATACAGGAATTGCTTCACTGTGCTTTTAAACTTCATACACCTTCACTAGAATCATTTGGATGATTTCAGCCCTGGAGTTGCCAATCTCTACTAAATGTCAACTTGAAAACTATCGCTTCATGACATCACAAGGTGGAACAGAGCATTTTGAGCTTTGGAGATGTAGACAGACTAATAATAAAGGATTACTGAAACGTGTCAGTGAAGCAAGACAGAATTCCAGGTATGTTTTTGAGGAGGTAACAGCATTATAATATGGCTAAAAGCTCACAAGAGTCAATTTTGCATAATATTTAAAGGTGCATTATGTAACCTTTCTGGTACTGCTCGTCTCCATGGAGATGTTATTACTTTGCCTGGATTACCCCAACAATATGGAATTAAATATATGTTGCATATTCAATAACAAGTGTTTTTATTGCTCAAAAACATGCATTCAACATATGCAAGAGGGGTCGCCTCTTTACAGATCTGGCCTGGTGATGTCACCTTCTTGTCTTCAAGGAGATAAATAAGTTTAATGCCATAGTGTGGAACATTCCAGACAAAGGAATAATATCCCTACAGAGCTTGTGCCAGTATAAGTCAATGCAATACGCATATGGTTTACAGTGCTGTTTTGTTCAAATGAAATGTCAGTTTCTTTAGCAGAAACACATTTTAAGGGATGTCACTGTTGTATTGTTGTTGCATTGTTAAGGTTCAAATGATGAGGTATTAATCGGTTGTCTGCATTTACTGTCATCAGATCAAATATCTTTTAGTCTAGTCCTCCCCTGTTATGACTGCTTTTTCCCAACATTTGACAAACGTTTCAAATAGTTCTTGACATGCTGTACCAAAGTGAATCGTTTACTCCAGTGTAAGTTTCCATTTACTCAGAGATGTGTGTGTCCATGTCGGCTGGTTGTGTTTACATTTGTTTAACTTTGTGGTGCATCTGTGGCCATGTGACTGACAGGCCGCTGAAATGAACCATATTGTTTCTCACTGTGTGGCTGAGCTAACATCCTCCTCATCCTCCTCTGCCCTCCAACACAGCGGAGGACTGCCAGCTGCTGTCCCGGATACCCAAAGTACGATGCCTCCGAAATGGACGCAGAGAGGGTAAGTCTGCAAGCGTGTAAATCAGTGAAGCAGAACATTAGGACCACTTTGCTAATAAGTATACTATAGGCCCATATAGTATAGTGTGAGTAAACCATAGACTGTATATATAGATGGACATAGCTAACCTGCTAGCCGCCACGTTCCAAATAGGAAGTGAGCATGGGCGCGCTTCTGGCTCCATCAACTCTGGCTCCAACTTGAAAGAAATGCTCTACATGATCCTAGTGTTTTTATTTCACCAAGATCACTTCCACTAGTGTTAGCAACAGGTTTGATTGACAGTGTTGCTAAGCGCCTGCTCCCTGCTAAACCAGAGGTGCAGGCGGGAAGGGGCGTTACCTTCCACATTCCTTGCTCCAGGTTGGCTCTTTGGTTGCCACATCCTTGCTCCAGGTTGGCTCTTTGGTTGCTATGATACTCATGGTTGGATCTCCAAATATGGAACTTGGCTCCAAATTCACCCATTTAACCTAGTCTAGCTAGTCTTGATGAGCTTCCTTTGACTGGAGTCGAACGCTATGGGTCTCTGGAGTAAACGTGTGACCCAATGCATGGGATGGATAAGTAGGAGTAATAAGTGAGTAGGATAGTATAGTCCCCCACACAACTGCAGACTGGGAACTCCTGGAACTCCTAGAACCAATACTGAATATATTGTATGGTTATTTATGAGTTTCAGTTTCCTGTTTATAGGTGCCATTTTGAGGGCAATGTACATAATAGTTATTTATTAAACAGTGCAAATATTTCATCACTCATCATGGATTGGTGCATTCTTAGCACAGAGTTGTCTAAAATTATATGTTCTTTATCAAACTTACAATTTCTCATTTCTATTCTACACATGGAGACAAAATTATTACTTGCTTTCTAATGTATCCAAAAATCATCTGTTTCATTTTTTTAACCTGTCAGTAGTTATGACAGGTCAGTTTTAGACAGGTTAGGTTAGTGTGACAAGATAGTGTTAGTGTCAGTTGTTATGCCTTTTTGCTTTAGGATGTAGTCCATCTCAATTCTCGAACCAAAAAAACAACCAAATTAAATACTCTAATTGGGAATTAACCTCTTTGGCTGTTCAAATTAACCTCCACATTAAATAAACATACGATTAGAGATGAAAGTTCAGCCAAAGTGCAGTCTTGGCAGGTCACAGATCTGATGTCTACATGTAACCTACTCCTCCCTGCTGAGAAAAGTGTGTCCAACCACATGGCAACTAACGACATGGGTACAATACGGGTTATGACCAAAAAACAAAAACTGAAAGACTCACCTCTGTCAAGGTCC
>KN474762.1:6402-16633 GCA_000787095.1 Periophthalmodon schlosseri
AGAAGAGGGAGAGGTGGGTCCCTGTGTGTTTGTACCTTTGCAGTGAAGGAGTCCATGTTTTCCTTCAGGAAGTAAACGGCCTCATAGATCCGAGACGGGATGGAGGACAGGACCACGTCTAAACTGGGCTCTGTGCTGAAGCTGGAGGCCACCTGGATCATGGTGTCTGTTTGAAAGAACACACAGAACAGACAGATAACATGACTGATTACTCCCCCTATTTAAAACAAGACAACGCTCAAAAAACGACTCCGATACCTGATTGTTTACGAGGAAATGCCATCGCTTTGCACTGTACGGTCTCCACTGCATTGAGACAAGCAGTGGCAGACTCCCCACAACAGTTTTTGCCAGATATTACACACATTTATCGAAATACTGACCTGAAAAATGTCATTTTAAAAATCCAGTATTGTCAGTGCTGTGGGGTAAGCTTTAGCCCCATAGGTCATGCTCTTGTGTCCTTGGGCAAGACACTTTTCCCACATTGCCAACTCTCAGTGAATGGATGCTACGATTAATTTGCTACTGTTCGTTTTGTGTTTTTCTAACAAGGTAATAGTTTAAACATTTTGAAACAAGTGAATCCTTTAAGGCATGTTTACATTTATTTGCATGAAAAGAAATTTTTAATCTACACGACCAGTTAAATGTTTGGACGCATTTTTCGATTTACATTTCTGCTTTATTTCTACGATTATTTACACTGTATAGTCTCACTGAAGCATCAAAATTATAAATGGGCATATATGGAATGTAGTAAACAACAATAAACTCAAAATAACTCCAAAATAACTTGTTTAAGGTTTAAAAAAAAACAAAAAACTAAATATAAACCCTTTGCTTTGACCACTGGTTTGCACTTGTGGCATGTTTTTATATGTTGTTTATGCAGTTTCACAGTAAACATCATTCCTTTCGTACCAATGAGATTCTGCCACTCGGAGTTGAGGTCGGCCTGGTTGGCGAGGCACCCCTTCATGACGTTGGAGCAGTAGTTGGAGCAGGGGGTGATGGAGGCGAGTCCGCGGCAGTGGGGACAGTACACCAGCTTCATCAGCGCTTTCACACACTCAGGGCTCAGAGCGACCTGCAAACAAGCAACCAACCAAAACAGATCAGTATAATCCAATCTACGGCTTATCAGGGATCAGCGCAGAGAGCCAAGCATGAGCATAGCCACTAGAGGGCAGTAATGGAGCGGTGAAAGTACATGGGCAGAGACAAAAGGAAATGCTGGTGGTTTGTCATCTTAAAATGTACTTTGTCACGTATTCGGATACATTGGGTAATCAGAGTACTGTGTTCTGAATACTTGGAATACTTTTACGCAGAGTTGCATTTAAATTCAGTTACTTCCCAACACTGTCCATACGTCTGGTTTCACACAGGGAATTCTGCGGACACAGCTCTGAGAGGATCAAATGTGTGACTATTTGCGAGACGAGATTAAAGTGAATATGATGATGGTTCTGATGAGTCTCTAATTTGAACTAATCTGTTGTAAATGTTTTTTTAATTATAGTTTTACGCCAATTAAGAAGCAGTTTGTGAAGAAAAGTTGAAAAATATGTTGAAAATTACAGGAAGCAGAGATTTCTATTTTAGAGCGTCCCACACTGATGACATCACACTAATTCTGTCCAAATGTTCGGCCCAATTTACACACGAAACACATTTTTCTGACACTTTAAACATGATTTCAACAAAATAAAAGTGTTTTCTTATATTTTTATTTGTCAGATAATAATTTCTGTCTAGAGCGTCCCACATTGATGACATCACACTGGGAGAATTCTGTCCAAACGTTCAGCACAATTTTCACAAGAAACACATTTTTCTGACACTTTAAACATGATTTCAACAAAATAAAAGTGTTTTCTTATATTTTTATTTGTCAGATAATAATTTCTGTTACATTAGGTTGAGTTTTGGCCCAGTATACGACATGGTTGCCAGGTAACACTTGTGGAATTCCGTAGCGTGATGTCATGATTTCGAACCAGGAAGTAAAATTTGAAACCTAAAACACTGCCAGACTGGGGGGAAAATGGACATTTATTTGTAAAATCTTAAATATAATGATCTTAACTGTGTTTTTGTCAAATGTGCTGTGATTTATATTTGAATGTAGCCCACTTAAAGGTGCACTATGTAACTTTTCTGGCCAAGAGTCTGCTACCTTCTTCTCTACCGTCTCCGTGGAGATGCTACTGCTTTGTCCGGAATATTCCACAATACAGCGTTGTCCTTATCTTCCTTGCATTTATTTGTGTTTTTATTAGAAAAACATCTCTTGGAAAAACTTACCGTGAGCTAAGACCATAGATCTGATCTGTACCTTCAGCTGGTGGAGCCAACTACTAAAACTCAGTTAAGATCATTATATTTAAGATTTTACTAAACATTTTCCAGATTTTTCTCCCATGTGCCACTACTGAGGGATTACACCGAAAGTTAAAACAACACAAATATTCTGAATTCAAGTGATTTCAAAGTGTATATGGCAGGTTGGATTACTTACTACTTACTACTGTCACTAAAACACATTCTATTTAAGATTCTACTAAAACTTGTCCCTAAAAAGTGTCCCAGGTTTCAAATATTACTTCCTGGTTGTAAATCATGACATCACGCTAGGGAATTCCATAAGTGTTACCAAGCAACCTAGCAACCAAAACTCCTATTATATGACAAGTAAAAATATAAGAAAACACCTTTATTTTGTCAAAATCATGTTTAAAGTGTCAGAAAAAATGTGTTTCTTGTGTAAATTGTGCCAAACGCTTGGACAGAATTCTCCCAGTGTGATGTCATCAGTGTGGGACGCTCTAAAATAGAAATCTCTGCTTCCTGTAATTTTCAACATATTTTTCAACTTTTCTTCACAAACTGCTTCTTAATTGGCGTAAAACTATAATTAAAAAAACATTTACAACAGATTAGTTCAAATTAGAGACTCATCAGAACCATCATCATTCTTCTACGGGAGAAAATGGAGTCCGCGGCCGCTACTGATTTGGCGTCCGGTTCAGAATACACTTTCAAATAAAAATAAAACTGTAATTATTTCGGAGTCCATTTTAAAACGTATAGCTCATTACTCAGCAGCCGTCACGGTTGCAAGGCGACATAACTTAAGCGCACTTAAGGTTAACGTAAGATTCCCTGCTCTAAAATAGAACTCTATACTTCTGTAATTTTCAACACATTTTTCAACTATTCTTCACAAACTGCTTCTTGATTTGTGCAAAACTGTAATTTGTACAACACGTGTTATCCCACCATCTTAAGTGGAAATGAGAGAATCATCAAAGCCTGTCATACGCACTTTAATGCCATACTTTGGAACATTACAGCAATAACATCTCCATGGAGAAAAGCAGGTCAGGTGGCGGATGCTCGTTTAGTAAAGTTACGCAATACAACTTTAAATAATGCACGTTATGAAGAAGTTAAACAAGAAAAACTGTCTATTCTAGAAAAGTGAAGAAAAGGCGTTGCCATACAGATAATTGTTTATAATTTAAAATGGCCCCGGTAAACATTTCATAGACCTTTTATTGTTTGGACAGACCAGAGATAATGTAAGGAGCCGCTCGGGGAGGCTCTGACAGCTGCTCTGTCATGTCTGCGGAGAAGAGCTTTGTTTTGATGACACTTAAGTTTTGATGTGTTTTGTGAGCCTGTGTTTTTGGGTGGAGATAGTCTTTTCAGTGGCAGTTTGGGTGTGACCACAGAACATCCATCACCGGCGTTTTACAGGGACTCAGCCCAAAGAGGAAAACAGCAAAGATGAGGGAATTATGTTTATGTGGTGTGTCCCAGCCTCAGGGAAGACCAAATACCCGTTAAACCCTAGTGCTGGATCCTGGCTCAAATACAGGGCTGTATGGAGCTCGACAGTCCCGCCCACTTCCACGTCCGCCCCAGATATGGAAGTACATTTTTACATTCATTTTTCCCATAGACATTTTGAAAAATTCCAATATCAAGAGTTTAAAGACACTGCGGAGGCTAACCAGCTACGTGGGAACCATAGACTGTATATATAAATGGACATAGCTAACGTGATCATGGGCGCACTTCCAGCTCCATCGACTCCAATTCACTTTACATTAGAAAACTGTGGCCTCTCTCTCTGTAACTGCTGCTGTCAGACTCGTTATTTTGGTCTTAAAATGTTCGTATTAACCCGCTCTACATGATCCTGGTGTTTTTAGTCAATTTTTGTGTCCGTAACTCAAGATATGAACATTAATAACAGAAAATTTCCCCAAGGTCGCTCCTGCCAGCGTTAGCAACAAGTTTGATTGACGGCGTTGCTAAGCGCCAGCCCCCTGCTAAACCAGCTTTGCTCCAGATTGGCTCTTTGGTTGCTATGATACTCGCGGTCGGAATTCCAAATATGGAACTCTATAACTGTTAGCTTCAATGAGCTTCATTTGACTGGAGCCGAACGCTGTGGGTGACGTCACACTCACTTAGTCCACTTCTTTATACAGTCTATGGTGGGAACTAATCTCCATAATGAGGTTGTTTTAAGTCCAAAAAGCACATTTAAAAAACAGATTCGGCAAAACACTTTAACAACTTTGCAGTTTATAAAGTTTCAGAAACAGATTTTAGATACAATTACAGGTCTTGTGGTCATTCGTTACCACGTAGCTGATCATCCCCAAGCTTTATACATTTTTTTCGGAAAGTCTATGGGAAAAATGAACGGGAAATTTACTTCCGGAACCGGGGGCGGACGGTCACTGTTGAGCTTAGACCATATTATAGTATTGCTAACCTCGTTATGAAACAGTGAGTCTCACCTGTGACACTTTCCTCACCACCTCCCCGCTGACGATGAGCCCCTGGACAAACGATCGAGCCGTCACAAAAGCTCGCACCACCTTCGTCTTCATGTCCCGCGGCACGTCTCCGAACGGGCGCAGAGTCTCCTGTTGCTTGGCGACGCACTCCAGGTAGTCCTCCGATAGGGCGACCTGCCAGACACAACCAGAGCTGTGAATGAGAGTGAGGGTGTTCTGGACAGTGTGAGTTCATTAGGCTGCATCCCTGGGGCTGTTTGTAGCTCTGTGAGGGAACAGGTGCGAGGTGCTATTTTAGGGGCCAAATTTGGAGATATTGTAAAAATAAATCATATAGGTCCATTTAACGCCTATTTCTCAAGCAAAAAAGACTAAACCGGAGCAATAACACAAGTATACAAATAGGGATGCTGTCAATCTAACCTGTTGCTAACACTAGCGGGAGTGACCATGATTTGTCTGTTATTCATGTTCATATATTGATTTACGGACACAAACGCGAAATGAAAACACCAGGATCATGTAGAACGGGTTAATATAAACATTTTAAGACCAAAATGACGAGTCTGACGGCAGCAGTTACAGAGAGAGGGGTGACGTTTTTTCAATAGAAAATCAATTGGAGCCAGAGTCGATGGTGGGTGCAGTCTGTGGTTTATACATTGTCTTTTCAAGATGGACTATGTAACTTTTCTGGCTGAGTGAGCGTCACCTGCTTGTCTCCATGAAGATTTTATTGCTTTGCCTTGAATGTTCCACAGTATAGCTTTAAACCCATTTCCATAGAGACAAGCAAGCTAAGTTACACGTCACAAATGCACGTTTTTACTGCCAATTTTGTATCATTAGATAACACAACTGATTAATACTGTGGAACATTCCAGGCAAAGCAATAACATCTCCACGGAGACAAGCAGGTCCACCATAAAAGTCGCATAGTTCTTCTTTAATGCCAGAAAACAGTGCCGTTATTAGACCAACAGAGCCGAGAAAAGACGACTCAAGCGTCAACACCTTTGTAGATACGCAGCGATGTGCTATTTAAAGACTTTGAAATGTTTTTCTTATCGTAGGAATACAGCAAGTCGCTCATGAAGAAGTGATAATACCAGATGTGAAGCGTTGTACGCCCAAGTGACACATCTAAAAATGGAATCTTATCAGCACATTGTCACATTGAAGAAGTGAAACAAAACAGAAGCCAAATCTTAAGACGGCGGGAACGCTATGAAAGGCTTAACTCATTTCCATGCACGGCGCCAACAGTCGAATTCGTTAAGTCATAAGAGAAGTAATATTTAAAGGTCCCATATTACACAAAATGACTCGTGTGAGCTTGTTCTAATGCTGTTACCTCCTCAAAAACATACCTGGAGTTGTGTTTTGTTTCATTCACACACGTTTAACACACAAACCCTGCATATTTAGGCTGCGTTCTTCTCTCAAACAGAAAACACTCTGTTCCACCTTGTGATGTCATGAAGTGGAAGTTTTCATGTTTATAGCTACTTTTTAGCTTTTGTTCGGTAAAGATTGGCATTTCCAGGGCTGAAATGATCCAAATGATTCTAGTGAAGGTGTATGGAGTTTAAAAACACAGTGGAGCACTTCCTGTATTACGACATGACATCACAAGGTGGAACAGAGTGTTTTCTGTTTGAGAGAAGAACGCAGCCTAAATATGCAGGGTTTGTGTGTTAAACGTGTGTGAATGAAACAAAACACAACTCCAGGTCTGTTTGTGATGAGGAAACAACATTAGAACAGATCAGATAACAATGGAATATGGGCCCTTTAATGCCATATTGTGGGACATTCTAAGCAAAGAAACAACATCAAAATGAAGACAAACACGCGCACCAGAAAAGTTACGGAGTGCAGCTTTAAAATTGAGCCGGAGAGCAAGATTCTGGGAAAGTAAACATTTTTAAGTTAATGTTTTTGTAACCACTAATTTAGGTTGTGTTCTTACTTACATCAGAGGGGGCGGAGCTCTTGAATGTGCGTTCCAGGAGGCGGGACCAGAACTCGGACAGGGTTTCGTCCAGGTTCAGAGCTGAGCCGCGGTAGTACTGTCTCAGGTCAGTGTAGAGGTCACCAAACAGACGCGTGTTCTGGGAGTACAGGGGACCAAGGGGGGACAGCTTCTCCTGCAGCGCCCGCTCCGACTGGCTGTGCAGCTCCGTGAAGTAGGCTGAAATGTGACACAAAAACATATCGATGATGACAAGGCACGGGACAAGATCTCGTACCGCAAGATCTCATGCCGCAAGATCTCGTGTCACAACATCTCGTGCCACAACATCTCGTGCAGCAAGATCTTTAAAATAGATTCTCAACCAAACAGCTGCTTAATAATGGAAATAGCAAAATTCACAATGATTCAAATCATAATAGCTGATTGTTTTCACACAGAGAGCGAACAATAGGCTCTGTGCACAACAGCGCCCTCAACCTCACTGTTAGCGTCACTACTTCCTGTCCAGTTTTATCTCTATGAGGTTTTTGTCAAGTCACGCTAAAATGAATAAATATTTAAAGATGAGGCAGTGGACAGGGAGCTGCGGATGGGTTAGGGGTCAGGGGTCAGAGGTTAGGGGGTTAGGGTCACACAGTGGACAGGGAGCTGTGGGTGGAGTCTCTGACAACATAACACTACACAAATAAAATGAATACTTCACCAGAGACACTTCTGTGTTTAGACAGAGACATGTTTTGTGTTCCATGCTAACGCTAATGCTAATTTTGAGGCATGATAAATATTAAAACAACACCACAAACTGAAGTATTCTACATTTACAAATCACAGAGTCTATGTTTTACGATTTCAATAAAAGCGACTGTTAGCTTTGAGACCACAGTCTGTATATATAAATGGACATAGCTAACCTGCTAGCTGCCATGTTCCAAATAGGAAGTGATCATGGGCGCGCTTCCGAGTCCATCAACTCTCACTCGTCATTTTGGTCTTAAAATATTCGTATTAACCCGCTCTACATGATCCTGGTGTTTTTATTTCACTATAGTGTCCGTAACTTAAGATTAATAAGAGACATTAATTAATAAGAGACAAATCAGCTGCCTTCTTTCCCCAAGGTCGCTCCCGCTAGCTTTAGCAACAGGTTTGATTGACAGCGCTGCTAACCGTCCACCCCCTGCCAAACCAGCTCTGTGGGCGGGAAGGGATGTGACCTTGAACAGCCTCGCTCCGGATTGGCTCTTTGGTTACTATGATACTCGCGGTTGTAATTGCAAACGTCATACTCACTTAGTCCACTTCTTTATACAGTCTATGCTTGAGACACGGGAGCTAGCTAGCATGCTACTTCACGCAGAGCCTCCTGAACTAACAGTAGGCGATGGATCTATTATGTATTATACAAGTCCACATATTGTTGACCATAAACACTAACCATATGATAACAGTGTTCACATTCACCCTCTTACTACAGGTTTAATTAAAAGCATTTAGCAGCAGATGGGATAATAGAGGTTGTGTGTTTGTGCTCCAGAGTCTGTGGGCCGGTGCCAGTCGCTGTAACCACGAACAGACGGAGCCGACTCCATCACAGCTCCTGAGGTGGCCACACTAATAATAATAACACTGTCTCCTCCTGCAGTCTGCTCAGCTCCAAATGTCACTAAATATTCACACACAGATCTAGTTAGGGCTGTAGTCAACAAAAGAAATGGTTGGACTATAGCTAATTAACTGACTCAAAGGGGGAGTGGGCTGGCTGTGGCAAAAGCTCGGAAAATGATTAAGATGTTGTGCAAAAAGTACTGTTTGTGCAGAGTAGAGATCGACCAATACGGGTTTTTCATGGCCGATGCCGATACCAGTTGTTTATAATACAGAGCAACCAATGGCTGATAAGCTCTGCCGAAATTTTGGGCCAATATATAGGACCGATTTTTATTATTTTCCCCAAATAATGTAATTTAAATTTACTACAAACTCCCCCCCAAGCCCTTTTTTTTACCACAAGCCCATAAGAGAGCTATGTAGTCACGTTTTGCGCAGCCATCTCTTCGTATTTAAGTGTTAATATAAAGATTTGTGTGGATTTTTTTAGACAGCAGATCAACCAAAACAAAATATCGCCCTCTGCTGGAGATTTAAGGCCGATAGCCCATAGACTGTATAAAGAAGTGGACTAAGTGAGTGTGACGTCACCCGTAGCGTTCGGCTCCAGTCAAATGAAGCTCATCGAGGCTAGAGCAGTTACAGGGGTGAATTTGGAGCCAAGTTCCATATTAGGAATTCCGACTGTGAGTATCATAGCAACCAAAGAGCCAATCCGGAGCAAGACCGTTGCCCGCACCGCTGGTTTAGTAGGAGGGAGTGGGTTAGCCACACTGTCAAACCTGTTGCTAACGCACATGATCACTTCCTAGTTGGAACGCAGGAAGTCTACGCCGACAGCCGATACGCTAAAAAGGCCATATATCAGTTTATCTCTAGTGCAGAGTAGTGAAAAGGCAGATTAGAAACTGCTTAATCACTCCTAAATCTCCAACTCTATTTTTTTCCTTTCTGCTGTTGTGCCTATAAATCTTTATAATCCAAACAAAATAACCGAATAATAAAACATTTGGTTGATTAACACACCATCAGCTGATCCATTGACTAAACGACTGGTTTAAACGTTTTAGTTTTAGCAGCAATAAGATGGTCAGTTTTATAAGCCTTTAAATGTTGTAATTAAAATTTAATTAATTTTCCATGTAGAAATTAGGAATATTAGCTAATTTTTACTGCGTCTCATCACCACTTAACCAGCTGTTCAACATTCCATCCAAAATGTGTGTATTTTTCTGACATTTTTATACTATCATAGATACATTTAGTTTAATGTGTGTGCAATGAGATTAATTTGAAATATGCAAGTCTATTTTAGAGAGTATACTACAGATATATATACATACAGTATACTACAGATATATATACATACAGTATACTATAGATATATATATACATGCAGTATACTATAGATATATACATACAGTATACTATAGATATATATACATATAGTATACTATAGATATATACAGATACTGACATAGTACCCTCTGCTTACTGCAACACTTTTACTCAGGCACATTTGTAGACTATATCCACCTCCCTCTAGTCTTATCCGTCTGTGGACCTGTCATTAGCAGAGACACTTCTTCACCTCTCTCTCTCTCTTTTTCTCTCCTTCTCTCTTTCTCTCCTCTTCCTCTCTCCATCCCTGTCTCCTTCTCAGATGTCGGGTGATCTGTGGACTCCTCAGTGGGTCAACTGCTCATTAGCTGAACCAGCAACTGCCCTGAGGGACTCCTGTACATGTGTGTGTGTGAATATAAATGTGTTTGTGTGTATGTGCGTATATTTTTGTGTGCGCGCGCGTGAGTGTATATATATATAT
>KN474763.1:0-28929 GCA_000787095.1 Periophthalmodon schlosseri
TGCAATCCATTATTATTAGTTTGTCTAAGTCGCCGAAGCTCAAAATGCTCTGTTCCACCTTGTGATGTCATGAAGTGGTAGTTTCAAGTTAACAGCTACCTTTTACCTTTTGTTCAGCACAGATTGGCAATTCCAGGGCTGAAATCATTCAAATGATTCTAGTGAAGGTGTATGGAGTTTAAAAACACAGTGGATCACTTCCTGTATTACCACATGACATCACAAGGTGGAACAGAGTGATGTCATGTGGTAATACAATGCAGCCTAAATATGCAGGAATTGTGTGTTGAACTTGTGTGAATGAACAAAACACAACTCCGGTCAGGTTTTTGATGATGAAACAACATTATAACATAGATCAGAACATAGCATAATATGGGCCCTTTAAAATAGTTACTAAATTCACTGACGATACGATTACCCCCTAAAATACTGCAGCTTGATATTCCTCATTTGTATGCAGTGCTGCACTCACTTGGTGCGGCTCTTCTTGGGCGGGCCCCTGTGGCTCTGGGGGGCCCTCACAGACCTGCTCTTCTTACTGGGCAGTTTCCACTCCTCGGAGCCCGCCCTGCTTCGGCCCCCGCGGCCCCGCTTGCCTTTCTTCTTCTTCTTCTTGTCACGTTTCTCCTTCTTCTCACGTCTCCTCTTGGGTTTGACCACTGGCCCCTGGGACAGAGCGGCCAGCTGCTCGTGCACGGCCCTCAGCTGGGGACACAACACAGGAGAGATGGACATGTGGGACACTTTAGCACTGACCAGGATAAAAGTGGGACAAAAAGTAGGGATGGGCGATATGGATTTTTCAAGCCGATATGCGATATTTGGCCTGTTGCTGTGGCCGATAACCAATACCGATATTTAGCTATCAAAATCCATAGCGAGGCCTACAAATTTATCTTAAGTTAAAGTTACCACAAATCAACTTTTCACTTAAAATAATAAAAACATGTATTTTACTGGGATATAAAATAATCAGTCACATGGCTGTGTAACATACAGCCATATAACTCTAGTGTTTCCATTTTGAGTCACTAGTCCTTTCAAAAAGGGCACAAAAAATATCTGCATTGAATATTGGTATCAATATTGGCCGACAAAATATCAAATTGTATTGACATTGGCCGATACAGATATTGGAACGGATATATAGCCCATCCCCAACAAAAAGTAAACATGCACCAAAATGTGCTGGAGCCAGTATTTCAGTGTTTCCCTGAGTACTTTTTTTTTGTCATAACTGGACTGTAAACTACATGAGACCGTCTGATGTGAGTGAAGAATTGTGTCTGCTAAGGTTGTCAGAAGTATCAAATATCAGGTACTAATCGCTACTAAAACTAGTATCAAAACTAGATCCTCATTTGAGCAGGTATCAATACTAAAAAAGTCACATTCACAGGACAGAAATGAACCTTTCCTGAACAGCTTTAGAATGATGTTGAGCTATATCAGAACAAGTATAAGACACATAGACTAGTACACGCCCATGGACCACTATGGAACCTACCTGGACAGAGGGATTTCACAGATATAAGGCCACATGGGAATAGAAAAAAGTACAACCATTTAACGTTGAAAATCACATTCTATTGTCAAAATAGTTGTTTTTGATTATCATCATGATATCGGAATCCGTATTGAGTATCAAGCTGTTCCTTAGTTGGCAAGGCAAGTTTATTTGTGTAGCACAATTCGTACACAAAGTAATTCAAAGTGCTTTACAGAATAAGAAAGACATTAAAATCACAATACAACAAATCAAAACATAAATAATCACAAATAATCATCATAAAATTAACATTAACGAAATCGGTATCGAAATCAAGTTTGAAATGTTTGTTTTGTGACCACACTAGCCAGGTGTGCTGGTGTACCTGTGTGCAGACTTGGTCCTGTAGCTGAGCCAGTCGCTGGGCTCTCTCCTCTTCACTGTCCTCACTGGGGCTGCTCTCGCTCTCCTCCGTCTCTGTGCTGGGCTCGCTCTCGGAGGAGGACGAGGACGAAGAGGAGGAGGAGGAGGAAGAGGTGGAGGGCGGTGCGCTCAGGGAGGTGGCGGTGGACTCCAGCGCTGGTTCATCTGGGATCTTAGCAAAGCCGAACTCAAACACGTCCTAAACACACATGGTTCACAGGTTAATATGTGCACTGAGCTAACATACATTCTATACCAGTGAAACATCTGAGGTTTAAAGTCATCCTCAAAGGTAGAACAATCATCAACGATTTGAGGTCAATACAGAGTTAAAGTATTATTGGATCAAGTAGTGTTTCCAGAAGAACAGTTATCCTAGTACGTCCTGTTTAAGTCTATAAACAGATGTTTATCCACATTGACCCAGAAAGCCTCATAATAATGGAACTTTTATAAATAGGTTTATAGATAAACAACAGCTGTGTAACACAGATCGATCCGTTTTTGATACATTAATTGTGTTATAAGAAAATATTGCTATTTTCATTCTGTGCACTGGTATCCACTGTTAACTAAAAGAGGCACATGTACATTTTTAAGTAGAGGGTCCAAAACCGTTTTTCTTTTCATGGAGATGTTTTGTCTGGAATGTTCAAGTCTCACGGTGTTCAACGTGACTCAACCAAAGAATATTGTCTGGCAATAAAAAAATGTCTTTAATTAAATAAATGGAAGACAGATATTTTTCTACCATACTGTGGAACATTCCAGGCAAATCAAAGCTATTTCATGAGACATCCAGGTGAGTGACCCCCCACCAGAACATTTACAGCCAAAGAATCAGCAGTTTTTCAACTGAGAAGGCAGATCAATGCATAATTTCAGTTATGCATCATTTTGTTTTATTTGGTCAGGACAGTGCATGTTAATGAACACACATGATTCTTGCTGGAAACATGCCCACATTCCCTTTCACAAACACCAGCGTATACATGGACACTACAGGCAAGGTGAGTGATGTGTCTTGCCCAGGGACACAACAACAATATGCACCACAACCACTGATGCCCCAGTGTGGCCCCTGGTATTCTCAGTGATCTGGTCTCCCATCCAAATACTAACCAGGCCCAACCCTGCTTAGTTTCTAAGCTCTGATGAGATCGCGCATTCTCAAAGTGGTATGGCCATTGCTTGAATTAAGCCATACAAAAAAAAAACTTAAGTATATTACGGAAAGGAATCATAGAACCAGCCCTAAAGGAAAAAGGGAGCAGAAAAACAGGTGTTGGTCATTTCAAAGTGTCACGTTTTTTGCATCAAGTTTGTAAAGAGCCAAAGATGTGGCACATGTAGAGGGGTGTGTACAGACATGGGCTGACCTGCAGCTTGCGAGCCATGGCCACCACGTCATGTCCGGGAGGGTTGTACTTGTAACAGTTGGAGAACATGAGTCTGACGTCACTGGCAAACTGCTGAGCGTCACCGTACTCCCGGCACTCCATCTTTCTCTGGACACAAACACAAGCACAAGACGGGTAAGGAACCAATCAATGAAGGCAAATGAAGCGTTCACTTCACTGCCAAAAGGGTATGAAAGACTTTTCCTTACAATGTCAATGTGCCAAAAGCAGGTGCTATTAACTGTTTAACTATTATAAGAAGTCTATACAATTGTATATTTCATTAATAGATGATCCGTAGGTGTGGTTTGACTAAGAGAAGTCACTGTTCTGTTTGTGTGTCCCTTGCACCCTCCTGCGCAGGCTAGAATAAACATTAGTAAATACTTGTATGAGTGGGCTGTGTGTACCTTGATGGTGCTGAGGTCCATGGGGCACTTGATGATGTCATGGTAGTCGTGTAGCTGGAGGGCCACAGCGTCCACAGGGCTGTAGAAGGGCCAGGCGTACAATGCGTGCTTTTTGGACAGCATCTCCTTGAGCAGCCCGCTGCAGTAGCGCAGCTGTGTGCTCAGCTTGCCCCTCCTGGAGGCCTGGGGCTGGATGGAGTCAGGCAGGTCCTTTTTGGGGGGTTTGATGGGGCGCCCGCTGCCCACCCTGCGCCCTGGGCCCCCCAGCATGGACTGGATCAGAACAGGACTTATTCCAGAGGGAGTGTCCAGGCCTTCCAGGTGGGAAAAGGAATGCAGAGCCCCCTCACGGCCCCGGTGCCCCCCCTTCCCCAGACCAACCATGTGCGGCTCTGGGGCCATGCTCACAGACAGGCCCACGGTGGAGGGGGTGGTTGTGTCCGCCTTACGCTTCACACCCTTCTTCTGTAGGGGTCAGAGGTCAGAGGGTTAGACGTTAGGGCATGCAGGGAGGTTCATGTAGGACTCTGACGTACCCATAGACTGTATATATAAATGGACATAGCTAACCCGCTTGCCAAATAGGAAGTGAGCATGGGCTTCTGGCTCCAATTCACTTTTCTATTGAGAAACCGTCCCTCTCTCTGTAACTGCTGCTGTCAGGCTTGTCATTTTGGTCTTAAATGTTCGTAGTATGTTCGCCTAGTGTTTTTTAAAATTTATTTTAAATCAAGATATTAACATTAACAGACAAATCAGGTGCTTTCTTTCCCCAAGGTCGTTAGCAACAGGTTTGACTGACAGCGTCGCTAAGCACTTGCTCCCTACTAAACCAGTAGTGCGGGTGGGAAGGGACGTTATCTTCAACACCTCCACTCCAGATTGGCTCTTTGGTTGCTATGCTGCTCCCTATAAACCAGCAGTGCGGGTGGGAAGGGACGTTATCTTCAACACCTCCACTCCAGATTGGCTCTTTGGTTGCTATGATACTCGCGGTGGGAATTCCAAATATGGAACTTGGCTTCAAATTCAAACCTAGAACCGGTAGCCTTGATTGGCTTCATTTTGGTTGGAGCCAAACACTATGGGTGACGTTACACTCACTTAGTCCACTTCTTTATGGACGTACCTTAGTGGTGGGCTGTGGGTGGGGCATGGTCAGGATTGGGGCTGAGGGAAGGTTCTTGGGCAGCACAATGGTAGGAGAGTTGGCCAACATGGAGTCCCCCGTGTCTGAGGAGGAGGGAGAGTAGGCCGACTGGGAGACTGCAGGCACCTGCTGAGCTCTGCTGCCTGAGAACACGACAGGTTAAACATTTATCAGAGTTTCCAACCATGTCTAAGAGTCCAGTGACTCACTGTTGGCGCGGCGGCCTCTTCCCCGGCCACTCCTGCTGCGAGGTGCAGGGGTGGGCAGCTCGATCTCCTCCTCAGGCATGTCAGCAACCTTCTGCAGGAAGATCTTCTCCAGGGACTGGGCCATCAGCACAATGTCATCTGTGGGCTGTCACACAAACCAGTGGAAACAAGAGTGTGTGTTTAGAGGTTATATTAGAACTGTCCCAGCACAGAGGAGAGAGACGAGGGCAGACCTTGTTGTAGATGTAGCAGTTGGTGAACATGGTGCTAAAGTCCTGGATGCACTCACTGGCCTCATGGTAGTAATTATTCTCCAGGCGCTTTTTGATGGTGCCCATGTCCATTGGCTGTTTGATTATTGTATGGTAATCCTGACAACAAAAATATGGGGCAATATAACTTTTGACCTTGTAATTAAACCAAATATATTATTACAAACATAAACACACAGTAATGCAAAATAAGAAAACCTAAATATTAGTATTGTTTCTGGAGACAAGACATTAAAAAGCGGGTATTATACTTCTATGGGGTATAAATTCCTAACACATAACATATTTATATCACCCTGTTACCTTTTATTGTTTTGAAAATGCAATATTCAACAAAAACAACGTATTAACATGTTTAATAAGTTTCATTTTAGTTTCTGACGCTCTGAATCTCCCCTCTCTTTGCTCTCCACTCCCCCTCTCATTCCCCCATTCAGACACAATCAGCGTGCATCCCGCTAATGAAACTACTGCACATCGCAACAGGTTTGTGCAGCAGTTGTAGTGTATTTTTTTTGTATCATGCTTTCGTATATATTTATGAAAAATTGCTGTGCAGGGGTATGGGTGACGTAGGCTTATGGACTTGTACTTGTAAGTCTTGTACAGGCTTGTACAGCTAACCATAAACTCAAATTATTCAAATATTCATGGATAACATCTAAAAATTCTTCAGACATGTTTTTGATGAGGGAACAATGTTATAACATGGTAGAAAGCTCCAAAAAAATCAATTTAGCATGATACCTCCTCTTCAAAATATTAGAAGCTACATATTTTGATCCAAGCCTTCTGGACAAAAACATCCATGTACCGGCAGGTTGAGCCTGTAGGCGTCCACGGGCTCACGGAAGGGCCAGGCGAACTGGTGCTTCCACAGGAACCTGAGCAGCACGTGGTGGAGGTACTGCAGCTGGTTGGTGAGGCGGCCTCCACAGCTCGGGTCCTTCACTGGGGGCTGAGGCGGGGCCGGGGGGGTATGAGCACTGGACAGGGGCAGGAAGGGCCTCTCGAAGTCCTCGTAGAGCAGGGAAGGCTTCCGGATACGCTTCGTGCACTGCTCCATCCCGTCTCCAGACAGCCCCACGGGAACGCTGAAAACACATGGTAATGTTTGTGAATGTCCCGCAGTATGCTTTATTCAAGCTTTACTTTTGGATTTGAATAAGAAATTGTGAGGAACTCAGTATAATCAAATAATGCTACAAACATCAGTTGCTAGCATGCCAGGCGGCGCTCCCAAGTGACGCTACAGAACTTATGAATATTAAATTGGGACTAAACACCTAAACTCCGCCCACAACAACATTTCATATAGAGCTGCTAAACTGGGCAGTACCCGGAGGACTAAAAGAGCGAGTGAGGGGAGAGGAGGGGCAGGGTCTGGACATACTTCAAACTCTTCTGTAAGCAGGGCAGTCCTATGTGATGTCACGTATTACTTTTTTGTACCACTGAAGATAGCACAAACTTAGATTTTGCTTTTGACCAGAAAGCTGCAAATTTACCTAGTTTGCACTAAAGTTGCCAAAAATTACTAGGAACAATGCACAGTGGTATTAAAACATCATATACACAGTTTAATAACAAAAAGTGGATTTAGTGTTTAGTTCCACTTTAAAGGGCCTGTACCTGATGAACCATGAGTCAGGAACATGTTTTGAGTTTAAACCTTTAGCCCCGCCCACTTAGTTCTTTCTGTCACTCTTGAAAATGCACCATGACAGAGAATCAACTGTCTGGCATAGTGTCATGCAGTTGTTTCCTTTAATTCTCAGTTACCTGTCAAACATATTGAAAATCAGATACTAATTATTACTAAAAGCAGTACTGAACGAAATACTTATTTAAGCCAGTATTGAATCAGCAAACAATTCAAATAAAACTTTACTTTCCTGCTTAGTCTCATCTTCAATTTATTCTGAGCTAGTCTAAAACCACAATATTGTTAAGAAAATTCTCAATTGGATCATTTAAGTATCAAGTCTATTCTTTAGTATCAAAATCAAATTGAAATGTTTGTATTGCAACAACATTACTACCTAGTATGTGCACTTTTGCTCTTGAAAATGTGCCATGACAGAGAATCGAGTGTCTGGAATAGTCTCAGGCAGTTGGTATCAATTAATTCTTAATATCAATGTGCCTGACTGAACAAAAAAAGGTCACCCTGTCAGCAGTTTACCATTTATTGTCAGCAATGTTGCTATGTGAAAACAATAAATTATATTTAACAGTCTCAATATTATTCTTATTTAGCAGCTTTTACCGCACGATGTAATGGGCGTTTAACTTGACAAGACTAAATTAAAGTGATACCATCTCTACTAAGGCAGACTCTCAGCCGGAAAGTTACATTTCTTTCTCATAATTGTCCCTCTGAATACTCACAACAGATATTGCAGTTTACATATAATTTAAATAATCTTAAAAGTCCAGAAATCAGTTTTGGTGTGAATATGAACAAGGCCAATGGCATTCTGGATGGAATAAAGGTGCATTTAGGAGCGTGTTGTGTGTTACAATTTCCTTCTTTTTCTGAGTCAATTGGAAACATCAAGGTACCGATCACAATTCAACCACCAACTTTTATGCAACAGGTTACGAGTTTACAGCAACTGAACTACTGTCACTTATTTGATTTTTGCAAATGTTAAAGATATTGTTAACCCGTTTAAGAAAATACCACAAATGTAAGTCATATGCGTTATTAACCAGTAATTACACAAGTACAATGACTTCCAATGAATTGCGTAATAGAGTGGGGCTGCTGTCAGTGTGTCTGTGCACCGCGTGGTTCTGGACCCCACCCTCCTGATTGTAAACAACACTACTTGATACGATCTTACACTACTTCAACATTCAACAAGACTGACAACAGATACACAACGATTCTATTCACGTTCTTTTTAATCTGGTAAAAATGTGGGATCAAGCATTCTACCCCACTGGACTACTAACATTAAGAAAGGGTTGTGTCTATGGGGTAAGACAAACCAGTTATCACCACTTAACGCTACGCTTCAGAGTCAATTTGATAGCTGTCACCTGCGCTAGTGCAATGAATGAACAAACAGGTTGCCTTCCGTGCACAACTCAAATTAAGCGAACTATTCATTTCTTTTATTTTTGTTCACCTAATCCCCTGGAACAATTGTGTGGAACAAGTGTTATAAACTCATAAAGCTTTCAACTTGTTAACAGAAATGCCAAACGGCCAATGCAAACATGATGCACAGACACATAGAAGAAGCCAACCCGAGCTAGCTAACGCAGCCAAACCAAAACAGAGCGAACGTTAGCAGCGGTCGGTCCTGGCTCTCTCCCCCGGGATAAGGGTCCCAAGAGGCGGGTTGGGGGGGGCGTGTGTATAGCCGGGGCGCCCTTACGTGTTGTGGGGCTGTTTGACGGGAGGCTCCATCCAGCCGCAGCGGGGGTACGCTCTAGTATGTCAGCACAGCTCCTCTGCACTTCCCCCCAGCGCCTCTGCCCAAATGGCGCCCAAACACTTCCGCTTTGTTGTATTTATCCCGGTCACGTGGTGTTACCGTATGCTTCCTGTTACGTGACGACATTTCGGCTGTTTGATTGGTTAACCTGCCACCAGACGATATTATAATTGTCTTTATTTCTTTCCTTATTTTTATTTTTTTGATTATTTCTATATTTGCTGGTGAATGGTTCGCTACCTCCTTGTCCTTCTTGAGAGGTACAAATTTTGAAAATGAAATAAAATCGTTGTTAGGAGGATAGAAGAATAAGTAATAATACAAACAAACCAAAAAACTGCAAAATACAGTGACAAAAAATAGAAAAATAAAACGCCGTAAACGTCATGACAACAAAGAGCTGTGCAGGCACCTCCTATGGATAGTTGCAGATCAGGCTTGAGAGTAGCGGATATTTTTCATTTGTACCAAAATGACTATGTGTTGCCAGTGATGTACAGAAAATTTATCCAAATATCTAGCTGTCATTTTAAAGGTGCATTGCATAAGTATGGAATGTTTCAGGTCAGTAGGTCAGTGAAATGGCCAGTGGTGGAAGGTACAAGTACAATTAGTAAAGTACTGTACGTAAGTAGAAATTTTAGATATCTGCACTTTACTTAAATTAATTTTGCAGTGGATACTTTTTACTTTTCCTTCACTACATTTGAGAGCAGATATCTGTACTTTATAGTCCACTACATTTTTTTTTTTTTAACTGGACTGAAAAGTAAAAAGTACTTCATATGATTTGGGTTTAGGTTAGTTTTACCATGATTGTGGTAACATCCTGACCAGTTCAAGCTTCTGCTTTGAGCAAACAAAGATCAATACACAAAAGTCACAGGAAAAATTAAGAAATTGATTTGTATTGCTACTGTTGACCAAAGACTGTATAAAGAAGTCTATTCTGTTGATCAAAATATGTATCATTTTTAACCAATATCACTGCATTTAACACTGTAACAAATTAACAACACTTGTGTGAAATACTGTTCCATTTTTTTTAAATAAAGTACATTTTTAAATGGTTACTTTAATACTTTTTACTTAAGTAGATCTTTTCATGTGATACTTTTACTTTTACTGGAGTCACTTTTTACCTCTGTATCTGTACTTTTACTTAAGTAAAAAAAGCAAGCCTTTTGAACAGCTATTTGAAATGAATGGATCCAAAAGATTCAGTTCCCATAAAAAAGCCGAAAGTCCCATCACTACATTACACTACATTCTCTGTGAAACCTGCTAACTAAGAAAAAAAAAGAGACTATATATATATAATAATAAAAATCGCCTTGTTCAGCACAGCTTAAAACTTCACAAAAATCCAGTAGACCTTTTTAAGTAGAATATTTATTTATTAATCTTATAGGCAACAGACATAGTCAGCCTTTCCCAAGAAAATGGCAAGAATTTCAAATACATTTTGTTGAAAATAAATTGACAATGTAATAAATAAATTTATTTCTGAATATTACAGAAATGAGTGATGTGCAAATCGAACCAAAATATTGTACATAATATTTCAAATCTGGTGTCTGATCCTCGATATTACAATGATTTAGTTTTATTTATTGACGTTTATTGTTTTTTTTTGTTTTTTTCTAAAAAGTAAAAAAAAAAAAAAAGTTATTTTAAGGCTAATTTAAATATTTATATCATACAAAATATTTTTTCTGTTAAAATGGAACTAAACACTAAATCCACACACATTATATTATATATATATATACATATGATTTACACACACACATTTTTTTTTGCACTGTGTCTATGGTGTATACAGTGTTTTACTAACATCGTCTACTACTCCTAGTAATTTTTTGTCAATTTTGTAAATTTTAAGTTTGAGCTGCCTTCAGTGGCCTCTGCAATTTTCAGTAGTTGGTGACATCACACATGACTGCCGTGATTACAGCCAGGTGTTTCTGATCACAATCAAGTGGCTGCCCTCACATGCAAACACATCCAACTCGAGGCGTTTGGCGCAATTTTGACACCGTGGTCTGAACACAGTATTAGACCAATCACACTGTTCCCTATACCTTCAGACCCCCCTAGGTGTTTAGTCCCACTTTAATTGTTTTCCTCTTGCGGCAGGTAAGGAGCAAAATAGATACTTATTTTTTCTGCTTATACAGAGGCAAAATTCTATTCTAATGGCTTCATAACTGATCAAAACAAAACCCCATACATTGTCCAGCTTAAACGCAGACAGTGGTGCCTGGTCTCAGGCGTGCTCTGCCTGTCTGTGGAAGCCTGCGTTCTGCTGGTCCACCAGCCCGGCATAGTGTCCCTTTAGCTCCATCAGCTCGTCATGGCTGCCCTGCTCCGGCACTGCCCCCTGGTGGAGGTACACGATGTGGTCTGCGCTCTTTACTAGATCCATCTTATTGGAGATGAGGAGCACGGTGCAGTGGTTGGGCAAACTCAACACGGCCTCATGAACCTGGAAACATCAGACAGGACAGTGGTTAAGATTCGAAACATGTGTTATGATGATCAAACTGGACTTTTTAAAGACATATTGTGCAAAATTGACTTTTCAGAGCTTTTAACCATGTTATAATTGTTTCCACTTCACATTTACCCTCTCAAAGTTGTATTTAGAACGATTCATGCATGTTTGAGTCATTTTTGTTCTCCTGTATTCAAGATGTCATTGCCCTGATCTACCCTTTTTTCACCGCCACCGGCACACACCCACTGCTCTGTAGTTAAAATTTCCAAAAAATAACATAATGATCCACTAGTGTCGTAGATTATGACTATACAGCAGACAAAAGTGCAATATGTGTTCTTTAAATCCATTAGAGGCAAGTCGTGTGGTAGACATTTTGAAAATAAAATAAACTTCGCGTTAGGAAGATAGAAAAATAGTATAATACAAACCAAACCAAAAAGCTGCAAAATACAGTGACAAAATGTAGAAAAATTAGGGCTGCAGCTATTGATTATTTACTCTGATTAACCGAGTAACCTACACATTTTTTACCTTCCATAAAATATCCTCAAAACCATAAGCACTAGCCCAATCTAACAGTTCTTTTGGGACTTTGACCCAGTTGGAGGAGGTGGGCCAAAGCACGGCACAGTTGCTCATGTACGCGCACACACACAATTTATATTTACGAACTCTGTCTTGTGTGCAGAGAGGATAGAGGATAAGAGGAAAAAGAGAATGAATGCTGCTCCAAACTCACGGTGAATCCACGCTCACCTTCAGTAAGAACTGTGACAGACACAAGTTTTGAAGCCTCATCTCCTATTGTCCTCGCTCCTCCACACTTTTGTTTAATCCATAAACTCACAGAGAAGTATCATAGCAGGACTCATATCTGACTCACTGTTTAAGAGATATTTCATGCCTCTGGACTTATTTTCTCCGCTAAAGTGATTGCACTGCTGCGCGACATGTAAACAAACAGCACAGTGTGATGACGTCACCGGGCCGTGGCTCTAGTTGTGCAGGTGTGAGCGCGGGCCATAGAACTCTATGTAATCTTGCAATTTTCTGTTTATATTTTAAAAAATGTATTATTCATATCAGCTTTAATCATTAATAAAATAGCCCATGCTTACCAAGACAACAGCAATAATTATACTTATTTTTAAAAATGTATTAAGTGTATAAAGCTAAGGTAGGCTGTATGAGCTTATCTGTCTGTACCTTCTTCTCGGTCTCTGCGTCCAGGTCGCTGGTGGCGTTGTCTAAAATGAGGATCTGAGGCTGTCTGATGAGTGCTCTGGCAATGGCAATCCTCTGCCTCTGCCCTCCTGACACCTGCCCACCCCTCTCTCCAGCATCTGAGCGCAAAAATGACACAAAAATATACACAGGTAAGTTATCGGTTATTGCTACAAACGATAGATTTTAGTACATTTTTTCCAATTCAACCTTAATGCCCAGTGTATTAGGCTCAGCACAGAAAACACTGTAGTGGTTAATGATAGTGAGCGAGATGGCTTTCAGTTCATTACATTTTTTATGCATTTTTACACTGAATTACATTAAACCAACACAAGAATCAGCACAGAAGCAGAGTAGGCGACAAAAGTGAGAGTTTTTGGGACAAAACATTTAGCTCCATAACAATAATCTGTATTTTATTGTAGTGCAACAATTTATTTATATTATGCATCGTTACAAAGGGTAAACACACTCCCACGCTCATTTTGAACAGTTTAATCAAATCTGAGCCTTGGCCATTTCTCTCTGTGATTAGTTTGTAGTTAAAATAAGTTCTCACATTGGCTTCTGTCATATAAATAAATATAAAAAGAACCAGTCTTTTGAATGGTTCTTTAAGAACCAGTTTTTGAATGGTTCTTTGAAATGAACTGATCTAAAAGATTCTGATCCCATGAAAGAGCAGAAAGTCCCATCACTACTTGTATTGTAAGTATTGTCCAAATCACTTCACAAAAGCCAAACAAAACAAAAAAAAAGTTTCTTTCACATCAGTTCAGGACCCAGAGACATAGAGGAGTGTGCTCTGGTTATTAGCACAAGATAAGAAGAACGCGTGTTTGTGTTTCATAATGTTTTGTTCATCAGACAAACCTGTGTTATATCCGTCTGAGAGCAGCTTAGTGATGAAGCTATGAGCACAGGCCAGCTCCGCCGCTCTCTTCATGTCCTCCTCTGAGGCCTTCTCAAACCCATACCTGATGTTCTCGTCCACCGAGCGAGCAAACAGCAGGCAGTCCTGGCTCACCACGGCAAGCTGACAACACAGGGACAAGAGGAGAGGTTAAGGGGGCTTTATCTGTACCCTTACGTATATTTGGTTTGTAGTGAATAAGAGGCATCAAACATACATCAGGGCATGCACACAATTAATACTGACAAAATGGATCTGAGTGACATTACTCAAAAGAACAATGGTTGCTGGGACAAAACTGTGGCAGGTACTGGAACACACAGTTCAGGGGGTGGCTCTGGTCTCTGGTCATAATACTGGAGCTTAGTCAGAGCAGAATAAAACAATGACGTGAGAGCCTTCTCCACTTTAAAAGTAGCGGGTTAGGTGAGGCAGTGCAGACGCTGATGTCCCTTTCTTGAGTAAATAATTGTGGCCAGATTACCTGCTCCACACTCTGACCTTTGACTGTAACTGCATCATGACATGCTTTTTCTAAGATCAATCACCATCTTTAGTCTTGTCAACATTCAACTGCAGGACAGACTCGTCACACCTCACATCATCTGCAGATTGTTGTGTTTCAGATGACATCACCACATCGCATCAATAATATTTAATAAAGATGGGGCAGCTAAAATTTATATTGTTAAAATGCAGATTTTTGTTGTGATATAGTGAGTTCTAGGGTCTAGTCACTAATAGAAATGATCAGGTTCAACATTTGTGAATTTCATGGCAGTACAATGTAATCAATAGGAAAAACTGCCCCTTTCCCCCATCTGGGAGTATAACATCATCACATTCTACAATCTGAAAACCACCAATACATAATGGCTCTGCAGCATGCCTGTGTACAGAATAAATAAAAAAGGTGCAAGGACAAATCCTTGTGGTGACCCAGTGGAACTACAGACAGGGTCAGACAGCACTCTAATGACCTTGGTTACAAGGGTAAAAATCCACCCCATGAGAGAGGGAGGGCATCCTGAACACAGCATAAATTCAGTAAGTACAAGGACTCATATTCCCTTCATTACCTTCTCATGGAGGTATTGGTTCCGGTAGTTCTGCAATGGTTGCCCGTCCAGCAGGATGCGTCCCTCCTGGGGCTGGTAGAACCTCTCCAGCAGCTTCACACAGGTGGACTTCCCTGAGCCATTCAGCCCCACCAGAGCATTGGTCTTCCCCAAGAGGATCTTAAAGGATGCTCCCTGCTCACACAAAAGGGACCGTGGATTAGATACAGACTACTATAGTAAAGAAAAAAAAATAATGTAGCCTGCACTCTTACAGTTAAAAAGGTACTAAAAATCACAACTGAAACTGGGTTGCACTCACTGAGCTGCAGAGGCTGCACTAGGACGTTTTTTTTTTGTTTTTTGTTTTTTTTTAACAATTACAGCTACAAGATTTTAGTGTTAATGCTAAAGGTACAGTAGGCCTATGTAACTTTCTGGAGATGTCACATTAGCTACATGTTTCCATGGATTCCATAGAAACAGAAAGTTAAAACCATACTTCGGCACATTCTCCATTTTCTGCCACACTGTGGAATACTATAGCCAAAAGAACAGCATTTCTATAAAAACAAGCAGTAGGAGACCCTCCTCCAGGCCAAGTAAGAGTCAGGTTTGTGGAGATGTACAATAAGGACATGAGTTTCTTTTTCAGAACAAGCTTTTTGGTCTTAAAACTTATGTGGCCTTAAGTTACTAGATGGCCCTGAACATCTCCCCCCTGTTAGCAGCCATTAGGGTTTCTGACCTGCTGTAGTCTGGGCAAAGAGTGGTCTGACAGGTTTTGTAGAGAAACTCAACAAAAATGGTATTTGGAGCATATCTGTTACCTGTGCAATGTG
Source organism: Periophthalmodon schlosseri (assembly GCA_000787095.1). Classification (NCBI taxonomy): domain Eukaryota; kingdom Metazoa; phylum Chordata; class Actinopteri; order Gobiiformes; family Gobiidae; genus Periophthalmodon; species Periophthalmodon schlosseri. Next base: position 15,349 of record KN474763.1, read on the forward strand.
CATGTAAATGGGTTAAGGGTGAACTCTCCTAGGCCGAGCTTTAGTCACTTCTAAGAACCAATATGAAGCTATAATGTGCATGATACAATTACATTTGCAAACTAATATTACACTAAATATACTATATACATGGTATGATATTTTTTAGCCATAGCACCCTCCCCACCTCAAGAGTGAGTTAAATTTACCTTGAGCACTAGACTGTTGTCATCCATTTTGTCAGAATATGAAAATTTCACATTTTCAAACTCAATCTCTTTTTCCAGTTTTTCCGGGGCCAGCGTTCCATCTGGAGGGATTTGAGGAATCCTGTCTAAATACTCAAAGATCTTCTCTGAGGATCCAATGGCTTTCTTCACCTCGGGGAAATACCGCATGACGGCCTGGAGCAGACAACATGGAGGACAGATATAGCTCACATTATAACTCACATTATGATGGACATGGCCTTAGATGAGATGTTTTATTGTGGACCTACCTCCACAGCAGAGGTGAACTGCAGCTCGTACAGGATAAAGGACACCAGGTCTCCCCCGCTCACAGCCCCCTGTGTCACTAGTGTGCCCCCGTAGTACAGGATACACACCTTCAGAGCCAGAGTGGTCAGCTGCACACAGACACACGGGAATAGTTACAATACACAGTACATAATGCATTGAAGGTAGTGAAGTACATAAACACTGTGCCCCCTTTTTGCACCCTCACCTTCCGGAACCATCATTTCAAGCAAATTTTCTCCTTTCAAAGAACAGCCCCCAAATAAATAGGCCTAGAGCACTTATTTCATGTTCATAACTGGAGTTACATTATCTTACAAACTATGCAGTGATATTTTACAGGCTCGCAAAGTGTGCAAATCTGCACATTGTGACAAACACTGCAGATCTGCGCACTTTATGGGGCAAACTACAGTCCATATGTCTCTGCCCTCCGCCCATGAGCTGCAGCATAAGTTTTTGTTCTGAGTTGAGTCGTAGTTCGCTCTTCTAATCAGTATGAGGTCAAATGCATTCAAGTCTGAGATGAGACCAAGACCGGTCTCGATTACTACAACATTAGGTACTCACACTGTTAGCCTGGGGTGCTCTGAGGTATTCACACTGTTAGCCTGTGGTACTGTGGGGTACTCTTGAGGTACTCACACTGTTGGCCCAGGTCATCCCCGCGTAGGCTGCTGCTTCCTTCTTATTCAGGGCGTAGGTCTTGTCCAGGCTGTTCTTGTAGCGCTCCGTCTCCCCCTCCTCATTAGCAAAGCTGCGCACCGTCTTCATGTTGGAGAAGGTCTCTGTGGCGACCTGGTTCGCTTTGGCCAACGACTCCTGGACTTGAGAAGAAATGGCCTGAAAAGAAAAATATAGATACATTAATATATCAACATCTGAATACATCTCAAACATGTGATTTGTTTTAAATGTGAGGAGGAATGGTGATTACATTATTTATTTATTTATTTTAACCAGTAGATGGCAGATGTGACACCTGTCCCGCCCTCACTTTTACTTTTTTATCTCAAAATCTAAGCTCAAAGCCCCTATTGCCATGTCCCTGCAAAGAAATTTGTAACTGTAATTTAAAACTATAAGTTTTAAATTGATTGTTTTAAATTGATTACAAATTTAATAACATATCTTAACAGCGTGGCACAATGTTTATCCAACCACCTCATTACTTATAGCGGGCTATAAGTAATGAGGTGTCCCCAACCCCCATTAGAACATGAAATTTCAATGAATTACATTGTTTGGTTTAGGTATTTGATTTTAAAAGGGCAAGTGAGACTAATCCTAGCTAGCTTTTGACTGTAATGTTATTTGAGAGGGACTTGTTTAACAGCACAAATCAGCTCATCTGTTGTAGTTCCAACTAAATCAGTTCTTTCTGGTCAGATTGTGTTAAAACAAAGCTCAGTTTAAAGCCTAATTTGAGTAACAGAGCTTCACACCCGTACCTGTTGGAAGTCCCCGATGAGCTCTGGGATCACCCAGATGACGGGCAGGGCCATGCAGGTGAGCAGGGTGAGCTTCCAGGACTGCCACACCATGAAGGCCAGGAGGAAGGCGAAGCGCGCAGAGTACCACATGAGCAGGCTCAGCTTCTCACTCAGAGCCTCACTCATGTCGTTGGTGTCTGTGGTGATGCGCGACACCAGCTCCCCTAAAAAGCACATATATGGGCTTTATATCAGGGTTTTTATATGGAGAGTTTTGTATGGAGACGCAGGGCTGCTCTAGGGTAGACGTGACCTTAGAATAAACAAACTGATTTGGTAATATTCAGAATATAACAACTTTCATAAAATCAAGGGAATACGTGATGGTACTTCATCATTTAAATTAAGCTTAAAACTGCATTTTTAAAGAGGGGATATTACACCTCTATAGGGTATTAACTGCTAACACATAATAGATCACCATGTTACCTTTTTACTGTTTTGAAAATGCTATATTTGCTGAAAATATAAGTTTCAGTGACAATCAGCGCTAATGAAACTACTGCACATCGCATCAGGTATCATCGCTAAAATACTCAAACATGCATGGATAACATAAAACCTCTCCAGGCATGTTTTTTGATGAGGGAACAACATGGAACAACAAGCGCCAAAAAGTCAATTTTGCATAATACCCCCTCTTTAATGAAAAAGAAAAAAAGAAAACACATTGCTGCTGTAGACGTGCTCACCGGTGGTAGTGGCCTGGAAGAAGCGGATGTCCTGCTTGAGTACAGCCTGGAACACCTCTGCCTGGACGAAGGTGTGGATGTGGCTCATGGTCACGTTGTATGTGAGGTCACAAAATAACTCCAGAACTGCACTGGAAACACAGGACACGCACTTTTTATTCAATGTTTTTTCCTTTATTTTTATGACCACATTATGTGTCAGGTCTGTAGGGCTTCACAATGTATCGCAATCGTAGCAAAATCACAATTAGAGTTGGCACAATTATCAAAATGTTGTTAGTTAGAAAGTCTGCAAAGGACAAAATATCCTGTCTTTTTATAGAAAAAAAATCTTGTTGCACTTATCGTTTAGGGTAGACCTCTAATTACATGTTCTGAAAGTCATGGGATTCTTATAGGCCGATTAGTTTATCACTTAATACTTCAGTCTTTCTGCTCCTACAGTCGTCCTACTTTTTAAACATATATAATCACAATTACATTTTTCCCCCAAATCGTACAGGTCGTCTTGGTTCTCAAGATGATTATTCAACCAGAAAGCAGAATGATGGGTTGCCAGTTTCAATGCTGAAATCCAGTTATTTTAAACCTGAAAGGACTCTCTCTGATCTGAATGGTCACTACCTAAACCCCAGCACCTGCAGAAAATCATGAATCAGTGCTAGTGCAGTGAGTGAATTCTGGAGGTTCTGAGCTTTCATATGAGGCCTGTCCATATACTGAGAATGAGAATCATATGATGGTGTGAAAAACCAGAGCACCCCTGCTATAATGAGTGTGTAAAGGTAATAGAGAGCACAGTACCTGGCCACAGTCATCAGAATCATGTTGGTGATGGCCTGTGTGAAGGCATCTGGAGCCTCTTTGTTCATGATCCAATCTGCCACTCGCCCGGTGTATTGAGGAAAGGCCATCTCACCTGAGGAACGCACCACTCAGATTACACCTTTTGCAATCATTAGATTACCCCTCACTCACAGTACTGGGCATATCTGTAGAAATGTTAACGAAATAAAACTATGTCTATGTCTGCTTTATTTCCATATTATTTTGGTTGTTTTGAGATACTAACATTTTAAGATGTTAGACAGTTGTATTACAATTTTAAAGGAAAACACACAAATTGGGTCTACACCATTGGATCAAAATTCTTAGAGATTCTGCTTTTGAAGTGTATAATCCACAAATGTTGAACTTTATCGGTGTTTGTTTGGGATTGGCTCCACAAATATATAAGCGTTGTCTTAAAGCTGAGGTACCTGATGTTCAAATGAGAAGAGGAAGTAGGCATGTTTTGGCACATGGGCTATATTCACATGTATGGATTGTTTTGGCCACTAGCACACAATTAAAGCAGCTTCTTTTCAGGTGCAAAAGTGAAGCATGGTGGACCACCCTTGCACAGCCAACCAGCTCTCATCCCAAAGCATCATACAGTGGGTCGCATGGCTTTTTCTTACAAGTTTGCATTAGATAAATTGTTTTATAATTAGATGAAGACAGTAGGTGGTCTGATTTTTGTCACAAAGTTCTGCGTTTTTCAATACACGGTCTGAGGTGAAAAACAGAAGTTACAAATATTTGAAGAAAAAAAAAAATGTTGGGCACTTCAGCTTTAAAGTCATTATATTTGGTCCAATCACGTCTTTGGGGTTAAATATTGGCACCACTTTCAGAAGATATTGTGACAAAATAATTTCACTTTTAATATTTTTGTTTCATGTGGATAGGTCATAAATCAGGCCAACAAATCTGCAGTCTGACAGTTAAACAGCAAATTCCACCTGAGAATTCTGACCTGTCTCCAGCTCAGTTTAAACTACTGGGATTCTACAATGTTGTGATATTAAGTTCGCTGTGCTCACCAAAGGAAGAGAGAACGACCATTAGCAGCACCATGGCAAACCTCCAGGAGTAAGGACGCATGTATCCCAGAAGCCTTTGCAGGCGACGGTCTATTTGGGTCTCTACAGTAGGGTCTCGTCTGAACCAGGAGTGCAGGGAGCGAGAGGTGGAGTGGAGCAGAGGGGAGACATGTCGGCTCCAGTACACCCAGGCCAGAGCGGTCACCCCGTATCCCTGCAGGACCTACACAGCACACACAGCAGTCAGGTTAGGGCTTTAAGATCAAATGGTCAAAATCAAAAAATTATTTAGTAAGAAAATATCCTGTCTTATTCTATAAAACCTTGTAACCCAGTAGTTTAAATCTCTATAAACATGTTCTTGGTTTAGCAGTTATTAGCATATTTCAGTCTTCCTGTAACTATTGTATTTTGAAGATAAAACTATGCACATTAGTTAGTCCTTTTTCGCTAAATTTTCCTTGTCAAAACCTGCTCAGATGTGCAATTGGAAGAATCTTACAGCTAACCATAAAGAGGATTCAAATAGAGCCTAGGAGAGATCGATAAAATACTCAGACATGCATGGATGACATCTAAAACCTCTTCAGGCATGTTTTGATGAGGGAACAATGTTATAACATGGTAGAAAAAAAAAAAAAAATCTAATTTGCATAATACCCCTTCATTAACATAATGAAAGCACAGTACTGACCCTGGTCCAGGAGTGGCAGGCCCACAGCTCCTCCACAGTGGGCTGGCCCAGGGCCCACAGCAGGCTGGTGTACAGGGGGAAGTGGAAGCACAGCACACCCACACTCTGGAGCCCCCGAGCCCCCCACATCCAGGAGGGCAGCCCCGGGAAAGAGCCACAGAAGAGCAGGAGCAGAACGGCCCTGCACACACCTCCAGCCCAAAGCCAGACCCACGGACGCAGTGACAGGAACGCTGAGTGGTGCGCCGACCAGAGCACAGAGACCAGCAGGAGGTCCAGGCACACGCCCAGCAACGGGCCCGCTAATCTCATTCTGAAAGACTAGAAAGAAAGACAGAATAATTATAACAGTATTACATTTATTTGAGTAACTTTTTGAAGAAATTGTATTTGTACTTTTCTAGCAGCATACATTTACTCCTGTCCATTTTTTATATACTTTGTCTCTTTTATCCATGTATTTATCTATGTATATGCCTGTACGCAGTGTTGGGCAGTAACTAGTTACAAAGTAAGAAATTACTGTAGTCAGATTACTTTTCAGTAACGCAGTAATGTGACTAGTTACAATTGAAAATTGAGTAATTAGATTACAGTTACTTGCCCAAGTACCTTTGATCTACTTTTTCCCTGACAAAAAATGCATGCTATCCATTAGAACTGTGTGATAAGACAGTAAAAAGATAAACAGGAGCCAGGATGTGATCTTCTGGTGTCAGACTCAGATCAGATGTGAACCAAAACAACACACATACTCGTTTATAAAGGACTGTGGCGTCGCCTCTGTGAGAAATGAGGTTCTTGAACAGAAAGTGTGATTCATGTGAAGAATTCATGCTTTCTGTAAGTTGGTTCTTGGGCTGTATGTTATATTTTTTTCAAATTAACTTATAATAATGAGTAATCAAATTACTTTTGAAATAAAGTTATCAAGGTAGTAATTAGATTACTTTAAGAGGGTGTAATCAGCAGTCGGTTGTAGCAATGCCAGTAGAAACCTGGTTTGGTGTGTTACTGCTGCTCTACGTGTCAACTTAAAAATGAAAGTATTTCATCTAGAGCAGGGCATAGAAGAGCAGATCAGCTGTGTTGTTGCTAAATACAGGGGAACTCCAAAGTAAAGAATTTTAAACAAAAAATTATTCCAAACAGCAGGCTAATAAAATCACACGAAAAATATCTTATGTAGAGCCTATTTATGAGCATGTGCGCAAGAAGGACGGGACTGTGCAGGAGCCTATGCTGCCGTAGTTACGCATAGCCTTACATAAAAGAGCTTAGTTCATATTTTTTCTAACATTCTGACAACTAGCGAAACAATATCCTACCCCAGCCAACATGCTTAATATAGACTTGGTGGGGCGCAGTGTATGATTACGCGTGCTATCGCTTTCGTTTTCTCTAGCACAACCACTTACGGGAAACGGTTAAAACAACAGAGTTATGCTTTAATAGCTACATTATTTAGAAAAGATTATATCATATGTAGATTTTGTGCCTTTCGACTTGTAAAACAGAAGCATGAAATGTCTGAACTACGCGCATCACCAGGGACAGCGCAGGACTCTAATCTATCCAGGAGTTATCCTAAATAAATAAACACCTACGGGCCAAACTTTTCAGACATTCTTTATTAGACATACGTTTGACAGCTTATGTTACTAATATCAAACTTAACCTAAGCACTTGGTCCCGTTCAAAACAGTAGCAGAAGCACTAAGTACACTATAGCCTAATGCTATAGTCCTAGCTCCAGCCACATGTTAGACTGTGCAGATACCAGTGAATTCCGAATAGAACAACTTACTGTAGTTTCTTCGTGTCCCTAGACGTCAGATTCAGATAATAGAAGTTCTTGCTCGCTCGGAAAGCAGGTCCTTTTCCAACGACTTGCCCCTTCGAATGAGCCTTTCTCAAAACGAAACTGAAAGTAAGTTTACGCACGGTTTTAGGAGCGGATGGAAAGTCCCCACAGCGATAAAACGCCAGCACGCACCATAACAAGTGCCTTTAATGTGCATATGTACTGTCACCTGAAGTAAACTAAGCATACTGGGTCTATCGTAACATCTTTACTGTTTCAACAACTCATCCCGCGGTTGAAATGACACTGTCTACACTGTGCGTGGTGCGTTCAGGTGCATTTGGTAAATGAGCTGATTTTGCAAACACACTCCTCGTGTTTGGCTTTTAAAGGTGTACTATGTTGGCTAACTTTTCTGGTGAGAGGTCCGCTATCTGCCTGTTTCCATGGAGATGTGATAGCCTGGAACAGTCCACTGTTTATGGCATTATACATACTGTATTACTATTGTGCTGTAATAGCTCTGTAATTGCTATTGTTTACTTACTCCTTTTGAATATTATTTTGAAGTTACGTTACTCTTACTTGAGTACAGTTTTTGGCTACTTTACTACCCCTGATCAGTTGATACTGCCATACTGTGGAACATTCCAGGGCAAGCAATAACATCTCCATGGAGATGATTGAAAAAAGGAGGTGTTAAAGGTGCACTAAGTTTTTTGTTTGTTTGTTTGTTTGTTTGTTTTTTGTGATGGACCCTACACCAAAAAAAAAAAAAAAAAATAGTGCACGTTTAACACTTACTTTTTTCAGTGATTCTTTCCCTGTTACCACGAGCCACCAGAGGGCAGTGTAGTGCTACTCTTCAGACCTCCAAATTTGATGTTGTAAAATATCTTTCTCAACTGTTCCAACTGTTTATGTCTCATTTGAAAAAGCCTAACCCTGGGGCTAACTTACTAAAGGAGAAAACGAATACATAGTTTGCATTGTCTACTCTTAAAAATGTGCGCTGCGCATAATATTGCGGTGCAATATTATGCTAGTTTCTGATCTATGTTATAATCTTGTTTCCTCATCAAATCATACCTGGAGTCGTGCTTTGTTTCATTCACACATATTTAACACACAAACCCTGCATATTTAGGTTGAGTTCTTCTCCCAAACAGAAAACAGGAACAGGAAGTGCTCCAATGTGTTTTAAACTCCATACACCTTAACTAGAATCATTTGTATGATTTCAGCCCTGGAATTGCCAATTTCTACTGAACTAAAGGTAAAAGGTAGCCGTTAACTTGAAAACTTCCATTTCCTGACATCACAAGGTAGAACAGAGCATTTTGAGCTTTGGTGATATAGACAGCCTAATAATGCAGGATTACAGAAACATTGTGTGAATGAAACAAAATGTAACGGGTATATTGGCTAGAGACCCGAGTAGTAGTGGTGGCAGTAGTAGTACTATGACCGGATCATTGGGCTAGGACCAGAGACGACTCAGAGTGAAAGTGGACAGAGACAGTACACTGCGTTTAAGTGGTACCATGTATTGAATGTTAAATAGACAACAAAATAGACAGACATTGGAGAATGGCTATTCAAACAAATAAGAAACACAAAACGATCATTGAGCAGTTCACAATGACGATATACAGTTCGGCTAGTTCGGTTCCAATGCCCCACATTTGGCATTTTTAGACCAATGTCATTCACACACGCAGGGACAGAGTAGACACAGAGACATCACAGTGGACACCTGGTGGACATGTCTTTAGAGTCTATTTAAGGAGCGCCTCACACTTAGACTGAGCACTGCTGCTCTTTGAACTCCAAACTGTTTCCTGCATTTCCTCCTCACTCACATGTGGTCAGCGGGGGGCAGTCCAGATGATCCATGCACTACACCAGTGGTTCTGAAACATTTCACGCCAAGTACCTCCTAAGAAAAGAATCGGCTTTCCGAGTACTACCAGATTTAAACCAGAACTAAAACAGGATTAAATGAAGTCTAAATAAAAGTGGATCTATTCTGCAAAATTGACTTTTCAGAGCTTTTAACCATGTTGTTTCCCCATTCTGATTTCCCCTTTCAAAGTTGTTTTTAATTCCTTATTTTCAAGACGCCATATTGCCGATTAACCTCAGTTTTCACCATCACCGGTGCGCGCCCACTGCTTTGTACTTATTTTGTTCTCCAATTTTATTTTTTTAATTGTTGATACACGTAGGATTCAGCAGTAGTCATTTTGGTACAAATGAAAAAAACTATCCGCTACTCGCCAGCGTGATGTGCAGTTATCCACAGGGGCCAAACACAACACTTTGCTGTGATGACATTTAGGGCGACGTCAGCTCCTATTGGGCACCGCAGTTTTCTAATGCGGAATTCAACAGACTTGTTTCTTTTAATAAGTTGTTTTAGATCAATATTGTGGTTTAAAATGTGCACATTAAAACAAAATGATCCACGGGTGTCATCGATTATAACCATATAGCACGTTCATGCACAATATGTCTTCTTTAAGACTAAAACCGGGACTAAACCATGGCTGTAATAGGCTCCAAAAGACAATTTAAAAAATAGAGGACAAAAATATTAATACATGTGCCTCTAAATTCGAACTACCAACCACTAGAACTGCAGAATTCCACAAGTACCACCAGAAACAGTCCGCGTACCACCAATGGCACAAGTACCACAGTTTGAGAAACACAGCACAATACCAAAAAAGTTCTAAAAATATAACAATCAACTAATAGGAAAAAAAATATATAATAAAAAAATCAGGGAGGGCACCCAGCATCAGAAAGCAGAATGAGCCTCATGTGACTCTCTCATTTGCGTTGCCATTTTCAATGCTGAAATCCAGTTGGTTTAAACCTAAAATGCCTCTCTCTGATCTGGTCACTACCTAAACCCCAGCACCTGCAGCCATCATGACTCAGTGCTAGTGCAGCCTCTGCAGCTCAGTGAGTGAATTCTGGAGGTTCTGAGCTTTGACATGAGGCCTGTCCATATACTGAGAATGAGAAACAACTTGTATGTGTCTCTATCTGCAGGTTAATGCTCTGGCAACACAGATAAAGTTATGAGAGAATGAGAACAACTTGTATGTGTCTCTATCTGCAGGTTAATGCTCTGGCAACACAGATAAAGTTATGATTGTTATGATTGTACTTTTTTAAACTGTAAGAGCACAGCCTACATACAGTTCCTTTAAAGGCTCAGTGTGTGACTTTTCTGGTTTATGCTCACACAGTAGAGTGCATATTTTGCAAGGTATTTTTGAGCACCCCTAATAAATTAACAAATAGGGAATGTATGCATGTTTGAGTATTCTAGCGATTTCTCCCAGGCCCTATTTGAACCCTCCTTATGTGTAGCTGTAAGATTCTGTCCAATGCTCCGCTCACAAACCCACATCACCCATGCTCCCACACGACAATTCTCCATAAATATACAAAAACTTGACACAAAACAGTACACTACAGCTTTACAAACCTGATGCGATGTGCAGTAGTTTCATTAGCGGGACGCACACTGAATGTGTTGTGATAGTGCTCTGAAGGAGGAGTAGACACAGAGACGTCACAGTGGACACCTGGTGGACATGTCTACTTAAGGAGCGCCTCACACGTGGACTGACCACTGCTGCTCTTTGAACTCCAAACTGTTTCCTGCATTTCCTTCCTCACTCAATGTGGTCAGCGGGGGGCAGTCCAGATGATCCATGCACTACACCAGTTGTTCTGAAACTTCTCACACCAAGTACCTCCTAAAAAAATAACTGGCTTTCTGAGTACAGCCAGATATAAACCAGCACTAAAACAGGATTAAATCAGGTCTAAAGCCTACGTCATTCAAATTCTCCATAAATATACAAAAACATGATACAAAACAATACACTACAGCTTTACAAACCTGATGTGATGTGCAGTAGTTTCATTAGTGGGATGCACACTGATTATGTTGGGTATGATGGGACAGCGCTCTGGAGGGGGAGCACGGAGAGCAAAGTGGTCGGGGACTCAGAGCCTCAGAAACGAAAGTGAAACTTTTAAACATGTTAATACATTTTCTTGGGCAAATATAACATTTTCAAAACAATAAAAGGTAACATGGTGATATAAATATGTTATGTGTAATACCCCCTCGTTAAGTAAGAGAATTATCCCTTTGGTGTCTTGACTTAACTGAAAGTTTAAAAGTTCATAATACTTGAAATGATTGCCAACCAGCAGCCGTATATTTTAAATGTAAAATGACGCACCAAGCCCGAGTGACCTTCTATTCTTGTGTGCACAGTCACAGGAAGTAGTCCAGTATCCTGTGGGCTGTGAGAAAGGCCGGGCTGCGGGGAGGTGCTCAGTCCTGGTCCTGGTCTGGTCCTGGTCTGGTCCTGGTCTGGTCCTGGTCTGGTCCTGGAGCAGCAGACACAGGGGGATATGGCAGCCCGATGGTCCCTGAGGACGCTCATTCTCCTGGGACTGAGCTGGAGCGGCCAAGGTAGGACCACCACACACATGGACCTATTTTCAACATATAGTTACAACATGTTTAAAAGAAAGCATGTTTGTTTTTTAATTCGTTAAAGACTACATAAGGACTGGGGTCAAACCAGGACTAAAGTGTGAATATTGCCTATGTAACTTTTCTGAAGGAGCCTTTCTCCATAAAGTTGTTATTGTTTTGTCTATAATGTCCCACAGTATGGCATTAAAGGTGCACATATACAAGTTGTTCTCATTCTCAGTACATGGACAGGCCTCATGTCAAAGCTCAGAACCTCCAGAATTCACTCATTGAGCTGCAGCGGCTGCACTAGCACTGAGTCATGATTGGCTGCAGGTGCTGGGGTTTAGGTAGTGACCATTCAGATCAGAGAGAGTCATTTTAGATTTAAACCATCTGAGAGACTCATGTGAGGCTCATTCTGCTTTCTGATTGGATAATCGTCTTGAACCAAAACACCAATTTATAACATAAAGAACTTGGCCATCATGCTCATTGTTTTTGTAATTAAGAATAAATATATACACATGTTTGATTTCAAGGTGGACTTTGTGGCATGCTTATGAAATAAAAAATTTGACATACACTTCCTTCAAAACAGTTATGAGTTTGGGTGACATCAGTGTCTCACATAGCAAAAAGAGCCTGTGGAAACATGACTACGATGCCTTTTTAAAATGGGAGTATTCCTATGAGGTAAAGGTATGAGGTATTATGCAAAATCAGAAATTTGAGCTTTATAACGTTGCATCCATGCATGTTTGAGTATTTTAGTGATCTCTCCCAGACCCTATTCAAGCCTTCCCAACAATTCTCCATAAATATACAAAAACATGATACAAAACTGGACATTACAACTTCACAAACCTGATGTGATGTGCAGTAGTTTCATTAGTGGGATGCACACTGATTATGTTGGGTATGATGGGACAGCGCTCTGGAGGGGGAGCACGGAGAGCAAAGTGGTCGGGGACTCAGAGCCTCAGAAACGAAAGTGAAACTTTTAAACATGTTAATACATTTTCTTGGGCAAATATAACATTTTCAAAACAATAAAAGGTAACATGGTGATATAAATATGTTATGTGTAATACCCCCTCGTTAAGTAAGAGAATTATCCCTTTGGTGACTTGACTTAACTGAAAGTTTAAAAGTTCATAATACTTGAAATGATTGCCAACCAGCAGCCGTATATTTTAAATGTAAAATGACGCACCAAGCCCGAGTGACCTTCTATTCTTGTGTGCACAGTCACAGGAAGTAGTCCAGTATCCTGTGGGCTGTGAGAAAGGCCGGGCTGCGGGGATAAGGCAGGTGAAAACATTAAAGAGGGGGTATTTTACGTCTGTGGGTATTAACTGCTAACACATAACATATTTAGATCACCACGTTACTTTTAATTGTTTTGAAAATGCTGTATTCGCCAAAAGCAACGTGTTAGCATGTTTTATAAGTTTGACATATAAAACTTCTTTAGGCATGTTTTTAATGTTATAACATGGACAATACTCCCTCTTTAAACATTCAGTTGAACAACACCAAACACATATATAACGGTTCAGTGCCCATTGTTTCTGTAAATGATTGGAACTTCATATTATAGTCCCTGCACACCCACACACCTGCCAAAGAGATCAGCCCCTCCATCACGGTCCCATTGTCAAGGTGACTCCTCCCCCGTCGACCTTCACCCCGCCCCTGCCCGCTCCGTTTCCTGTTCACTTCTGCCGGACACTTCCTGTTTGTGTCGGGACCACTTCCCCCTCCCTCTCCCTCCCTGTAACGGTCAGTCTCTCAGCCTGACCTCTCTCCATTAAGAATGGGGCTTAACGAAGTAAACCAGACCCCAGAGACCAGACCCCAGAGACCAGACCCCAGAGACCAGACCCCAGAGACCAGACCCCAGAGACCAGACCCCAGAGACCAGACCCCAGAGACCAGACCCCAGAGACCAGACCCCAGAGACCAGACCCCAGAGACCAGAACCCAGAGACCAGGGACCAGAGACCAGACCAGAGACCAG
>JACM01023001.1:0-12416 GCA_000787095.1 Periophthalmodon schlosseri
CAGACCTGAAAAGGCATGTGTGAGCAGTTACAAAAGGTTCAGGAGGAATGGGCCAAAATTCTTGCCAACTATTGTGAGAAGCTTGTGGAAGGAAATCCAAAACATTTGACCCAAGTCATACAGTTTAAAGGCAATGGTACTAAATACTAATGAAATGTATGTAAACTTTTAACTCTGAAGAAGGTAATGAAATACTGTCTAAAAAAAATCCTTCTCTCATTATTCTGGCATTTAGCAAATAGAAATAATTTTGGTAATCCTAACTGACCTAAAACAGGAAAAGTATAGTCTCATTTCATGTCAGACAGTGAGAAAAAAAAAACCTATGTGTCTTTTTATATAGTGTATGTAAACTTCTGGTTTCAACTCTATATGGTACAGAGGAGTAACAGTGAATATATGGAACAGAAAAGGGACAGTGAATATATGGAACAGAGGAGGTCACTCACAGTGTAGGCTTGATCCACATTTCCTTTGGTTTGGTTCAGAGCTCGAGCTGCGTCTTTTCGGTTAAAGCCCAAACCGGTCAAAACCGTAACCGCTTCAAGGCGAGTACGTCGCTTCTGACGCTCCCTTGCCTTCATCTCCTCACGCTCCTGGAACAAAAAGTCCCTGATTCAGTCTGCGGTTCAGTCCCCGGTTCAGTCCCCAGTTCAGACCTGTCTCCGGTTGCTGATGTGTAGTGCTGCCTCTTGGACGTCTCCCTCACAGGCTCTCAGTCCCAGTCGAGCTTCTCTCTCGGTGAAGCCCAGAGTCATAAGCTGCTCCATTTTCTCTGTGTCCGGACTCAGACGTCTGTACAGAGCCTCCACCTGAAGCACAGAAATACTCAGATGCCCTCCCATCCTCCCGTATCCCTGTGTGTCAGATGCCCTCCTCCTAGAAACAGTACTGACTATACAGTATTGATAACCTGGCTCACTGCAGATTGATATGTGTAGCACTCTGAATTGAGTGCTACACATCAGTCTGGGATCAGGATATTCAAATAAATTTCCCAAGCTGATTGGTCAAAGCGTCAGCAGAACCAACAGCAGAACAACCCAGTCTGAAGTATGTTTGTCAGTGTCGCCATGTTTGTTTTGGTTCGTTTGAGCGCTTCACTTTTAACTACTGCCCAAACCACAATGCTGCTCTGGGATTGGTCCAGGCTCCGGCCTCATAACACCAGCGAGAACATGCCAAGGTGAACTCTCCTGAGTTTATGAACTCACAAATATTGCATTCCTCAAAGTGAAGTTAAAGGTGCACAAAGGTGCATGGAGAAGTTATTGCTTTGCCTAGAATGTTCCACAGTGGCATTAAATGTATATATCCATCTTGCATTTATTAAATTAGTGTTTTTATAGCTAGCTTCAGTCCCCGTTTCAGTCCCTGGTTTAGTCCTCGTTCAGTCCTGGCTCAGTCCTTACCTTTGAGAGCTGTTGTTTGGCCTGGGCGTCGTTGCCTTCGATATAGGCTAACAAACTCTGGAGCAGATACAGACGCAGGAACAAAACCTCCTCTCGACCTGTGTTACCCTGGAAACAAACAAAATAAATCAAATCAAATTAAATACAAGAAAATGACCATCTCAGTGCGTGCTGTTGTGAAGTTACACCAGCACGAACTCATTTCAAACAAGTGACACACAAGTCGACCTATAACCCACAGGTTTGGGCTGGCCGGACAGTTCAATGAGAAGAAGCGTAGCAGGTGGTTCAGGCGCCTGGTTCAGTCCCTGGTCCTGTACCTTAATCATCCTCAGACGTTGTTGTTGCTCCCCGTACACTTGGAGGAAACTTGACTCGGCGCGCTGCAGTCTCGCTCTCCCATCCTCTAAACAGGACAGAGCCTCCAGAGCGCGGTAGCACCACACGATGTCCAACTGCAGAACTGCAAAGTTATCCACAGAGCCGAGCAGTGCCGAGCCACACTTACTGCAAAGACCCGCAAAAAGACCCAGGTTAGACCTGGTTTAAAAGGGAGCATTACACTTTTATGGGGTATTAACTGTATTAACTTGACACATAATATAGTTAGATCACCATGTTTTGAAAATGCTATATTCGCCGAAAACAACATATTAACATGTTTCATAAGTTACACTGTTGTTTTTGACACTCCCGAGTCCCCCCCTTCCTGTGCTCCCTGCACTAAGTCACTCCCCCTTTAGAGCTCTATCATAACACATTCAGTGTGCATTGCGCTAATGAAGTATAAAGTTTGTCAAGTTATAGTGTATTGTTTTGTATATTTCTGGAAAATGGGCATGTGTGATGCATACGTCATAGGTGATGTAGACCTGTGGGCAGAGCATTGGACAGAATGTTGCAGCTAGCTATAAGGCGCGTTTGGATACGGCCCAGGAGAGATCGCTAAAATACTTAAAAATGCCTGGATGACATCTAAAATCTCTTGAGACATGTTTTTGATGAGGGAACAATGTTAAACATGGTAGAAAGATTTTTTAAAAAGTCAATTTTGCATAATACCCCTTCTTTAATGTGATAAATTGCACTGCACCTGAATTGTTGGTCGGCCTGTAGCAGGTGACACAACGCATCATCAAACTGCTTCCTCTTCATCAGGGACCGCCCCTTTTCATGGAAGCCCATCGCCAAAATAAGAGCCTGGAAAACAACAACACGTTCACAATAAGAGCCTAGAAAACAATGACACTTTCACAATAAGAGCCTGCAATTCAGAGTTGGAAAAACAACAGTGAAATAATGACAAACCTTTTTCTCCTGGTGAGGGATATTCAGAGGGTTTCCTTTTTGGTCTGCGATTTCCAGGAAAGGCTTTGAGTCCAGGTCCTCCTCTAAAAAACACAAGACAGTGATGACACACATCTGACATGCAGGGACACAGGAGGATGGGAAGGCATCTGACACTCAGGAATGCAGGAGGATGGGAGGGCATCTGGTACCTCTCTCTGACAGGATCTGGAAGCCTTTGTGAGTTCTCTGCAGACTCTGGTTCTGGTTCTGGTGTTTCTGGAGTTCCTCGGCATCGCTCACTCGAAGAACCATCATCTTACTGTGGTTCCTCACGCCCTGCTCGTCCAAACGCTGATCTAAACAGGACAAAACCAGCACTAAAACCAGCACTAAAACCAAGACTAAAACCAAGACTAAAACCAAGACTAAAACCAGCACTAAAACAAGACTAAAGCCAAGAGTAAAACCAGGACTAAAACCAGGACTAAAACCAGGACTAAAACCAGGACTAAAACCAGGACTAAAACCAGGACTAAAACCAGGACTAAAACCAGGACTAAAACCAGGACTAAAACCAGGACTAAAACCAGGACTAAAACCAGGACTAAAACCAGGACTAAAACCAGGACTAAAACCAGGACTAAAACCAGGACTAAAACCAGGACTAAAACCAGGACTAAAACCAGGACTAAAACCAGGACTAAAACCAGTCCTGGTTTAGTCCTGGTTTAGTCCTGGTTTAGTCCTGGTTCAGTCCTGGTTCAGTCCTGGTTCAGTCCTGGTTCAGTCCTGGTTCAGTTTCACTTACCCACATTTAGAGTTCTTCCACTGAGGATAAGTTTGATGGATTTGAGTCCATAATCTTCTCCAATTCTGCAACAAACAACATCTATCTTTAACTTTTTTTAAGGACACCACAGAACATTTTGCCACACTAGAACAGGGTTAAAGAGCGCTACCTGTCCACGAGCTCCTGCGCCGACACGTCCAGTTTGGTCTGAAGGAAGGTTTTCATCTTTGGATCCTGAGACAAAAAGGAAGAGGTCAAAGTTCACATGAGATTGAGAGGTCAGGAAAGAATTTCTTTGATAGTCAATATACTCAATATTCTAAAAGGCTGCATTCATGTTCTACTATATGATGGAGGGTAGGGACCTATGTACCGCTATGGAGATTCACTATTTTTGAAAGAAATCTCCAAACTTTAGATCCACAAATGTTTAACCTATTTGTTTGGGATTGGCTACACAAAATTGTCTTCATCTTAAAATCCTTTCAACTGACAACAGTCACATCTTTGTGGTTGAATAATGGCACCACTTTCTGAAGCTACCGCACAAAAATTACTTTTGCTTATTTATCTTGACAGAGAAGACGTTGAACTCTGTGCCAGTTTTTGTTTCCTGTGGATAGGCCCAGTAATTACAGAGCTATTGACCATAAACCATGTCAACAAATCTGCAATCGGACAGTTAAACAGCAAATTCCACCTGAGAATTCTGACCTGTCTCCAGCTCAGTTTAGACTATTGGGATGTTGTAATGGTACATGTTTCGTACCTTGTTGGCATCTCGGGGGAGCAGCAGCTCTAGCGTGGCCACACTGGTTTCTCTGAATGTCTGGTTTCCTTTGCCTCTGTTTACAGCCTGAGCGCGAATCGACTCCAGAGCGGCCACTATCTCCGATGCAAAGATGCCCAGCAGGGGCGCATACTGCTCCGACAGCTCCTGACCAACGAGTTCAAATATGTGTAAGGTCAATGACTTTACAAAAGCAAAACAAAAAAAACATTACACCAGGACTTATGGCAAAAAAGTATCATTTTTCCAT
Source organism: Periophthalmodon schlosseri (assembly GCA_000787095.1). Classification (NCBI taxonomy): domain Eukaryota; kingdom Metazoa; phylum Chordata; class Actinopteri; order Gobiiformes; family Gobiidae; genus Periophthalmodon; species Periophthalmodon schlosseri. Next base: position 4,533 of record JACM01023001.1, read on the forward strand.
TTAATGCCTTTTAATATTAACTTGCTAAACACTAACAATACATAATAAAACCAGTAATTTTTTCCCCTCCAAAGTCCAAACCACATGTTTTTACTGACAGAGGATTGGCTGCAGACCCAAGATGATCACAGAGCACTGGACATGACTGAAGCTCGATCTTGATACTTCATTGTCTCTGGGTTAAACCATAGACTGTATAAAGAAGTGGACTAAGGGAATGTGGGACAAATAGCCAAATAAAAACATCAGGATCATGCAGCGTGGATTAATACGAACATTTTAAGACTAAAATGGCAAGCCTGACAGCAGCAGTTACAGGAAGAGGGGCAATAGTTTTTCAGTAAGTGAATTGGAACCAGAGTCAATAGTGCCCATGCTAACTTCCTATCTGGAACGCGACAGCTAGCGGATTAGCTATGTCCATTTATACATATATACACAGTCTAAGGGTTAAACCTGCATTTGAGCCATCCTTCAGTGTCTCGGGGTTACGCCTGAATTTTAGCCATTCGTCAGTGTCTCTGTGTTAAACCTGTCAGGAGAAGTGGGACCCATTTCCAGATCTTGAGCTAGTCTTGGAAACCCATCCAGACACAGGGTGCTCTGAAATGTGAGTACCAGTGCTAGCCACTCAGCCACCTGCATGTGCTGAGGGATCAGTTGTCTCACCTGCATGTGCTGAGGCCTGGGTCAGCAGTGTTTGCCATTAATAGAAGAGACTATGGTGGCCCTGCATAGTCAAGGATTATCCCCCATAGACCAGATAGAACATGGACTAAACAACACAGTCTCACTTTGTTGCTCCTTGTCATTCACATAAAAAGTAACTATACTGTTCAAAAAGACTTAAACATGAAATACAGGTAATAAGTGACATTTAAACTCCACAAAGTGTATGAAAGAAAATTATTCATATAGATAGTATTTGTACCACCACAATCTGAACGAGATTTATGGAAAACACTGGGGGTCAGTGGTCTCACCTGCATGTGCTCGGGGCTGGGTCGGTTGTCCTGGGTGTACGGGGGGTTCCACAGTTGGATCTTCTGCTGCTTTAGGAGGATCTTGAGTTTTGCTTCAATGTTCTGCTCGGCCATGGCATCTGCAATAACAGGACACTGTATTTAACACTGATGGGATTTCAGATACTAATTGATACTGAAACCAGTATCGAAACTAGATACTCACTTGAGCAGGCAATACTAAAAAAAAAAACAAAACACATTCACAGAACAGAAATGAATCTTTCCTGAATAGCTTTAGAATGATCTTGAGCTGTATCAGGACAAGTATGAGACACATAGACTAGTATATGCCCATGGACCACTATGGAACCTACCAGGACCACTGAGGGATTACACAGATATAAGGCCACATGGCAATATAAAAGAAAATACTACCATTTAATGTTGAAAATCCACATTCATTGTCTAAAGAGTGTTTTTTTGTTGTCATCATGGTATTGGAATCTGTATTGAGTATTGAGTCTGTTCCTTAGTATCAAAATCGATTTTGAAATTTTAGTATTGTCGTGACAACACTAGATAGTACTGATACTTTACAGCTGACGTCATCAACATTCCCTGGGGGTGTGAAGCTAATGTGGGCTCTGTCTGAGGCTCTGTTAGACTTTAATCTGAGCTTTGTTGTTACACAGTCTGACCAGAAAGAATGGTCTTAGCTGGAACTACAACAGGTGAGCTAATTTGTGTTGTTAAACAAGTCTCTCATACATAAAACTACAGTCACAAGCTAACTAGCATTAGCCAACAGTTTTTCAGTTAGTCACTCTCATCTTTTTGTTGAAAATCAAACTCCTAAATAGGACCATGAACGCTCAGATTGATCACAGGCTCCTTGTGTAATGACACAAGATTTCCTAGTATACTGAGATACTAAAGATTAAATGCTTCTAGGGCTGTGGGCTACTACTTAAGAGTTGTTTAGTTGGTTACACAGTTTATGGCATCTTCTTAGTGAATGAGACAATCATTTTTCATTAGTCGACTAACTTCTTATTTGGATTATAAAGGTTTATATGGCCCCACAGCAGAAAGAGGATGTATGCAGTGAGTTAGCTGAAGTTTGGGAGTGACTGTAGTTTTTGTGCAGTATCATAATACTTTTGAGAGCTTTTGTCAGTGCCAGACATAGAGCGTATATATTCTTCTTTATACAGTCTCTGGTGTCAGGTCATGCCGCCCTTTCAGTTAAAGGGTCTATATGACGCTATTTTCTGATCTATGTTATAATGTTGTTTTCTCATCAAAAACAGACGTGGAGTTGTGTTTTGTTTCATTTCCACATGCTTAACACACAAACCCTGCATATTTAGGCTCTCAACTGGAAAACACTCCACCTTGTGATGTCATGGGGCAAAACAGGAAATGCACCACTGTGTTTTTAAACTCCATACACCTTCACTAGATTCAGTTGAATGATTTCAACACTGGAATTGCCCATCTCTACTGAACTAAAAGGTAGCAGTTAACTTGAAAACTACCACTTCATGACATCACAAGGTGGAAAGGAACATTTAGAGCTTTGGTGATACAGACTAATAATAAAGTGTTACTCAAACATGTGAGAATGAAACAAAACACAAGTCCAGGAGGAGGTAAGGAGGAGGTAACATTATAACATGGCTAAAAGCTCACAAAGTCATGTCTTAAGTCGACCAAGACTTTCTTTAGTCGACTACAGCCTTAAATAACAAGCCTCCCACTTCTAACAAAAACAACGTCACACCAGGACTGAAGTTTGGCTAAAATGTATCCAGAGTACATAAAGTAAAATGAAAGTGACGCTGAACAAAGCAGACTCGATGTTTCAAACACGTATTAAAATAACTAAACACAGATCTAATTAAACAACATACACGTTTATATACAGTTAAATGAAACGTTTTAATCCCATGTTGTTGTTAAGAGCAGGTGGCTAACAGCAGCGTGCTAGCTTAGACGGTAGCATCACAGTTAGTACTCATTATCTTTTGCCGTTAAATCACAAAAATAACGCTATTTTGTGGGTTTTCGCGGGCTGTTTCTCGATCCTAACATCACCTGGAGCCCAGACGGAGAGCTGTCACGGCTTCTGGAGGGTTCTTTGTTCGTTAAAACTCGGCTCTGTGCGCTCTCTCTCCCCGTTCTCTCTGCGTCAGTGCGTCGGGGACTTTCTAAAAGCTTGGCATTTCGTCCGGGGGCGGGACTTAAAGTTCTACTGCAATTCATCTGTGCTGCTAAATCTAAAAAAACAAAACTTTTTTGACAAGACAGAGCGAATTTACACCTAAAATTGAACCAAAAAAAAAAAAAAAATCCAGTTTTTCCATCTACTTTCTGCATCGGAGGAGCACCATTTTCCCCCCACAGTTATGCCAAAAATAGCTACTTTGTAGGCTGTTAGCTAGTGGTTATGCTTGGAAGATTTTTTTTTTTTTCACAATCAGGTTAAGGTTAGGATCAGGGTTAGGTTTAGGAGCAGGTAAGTTTAAGGTTTTAGGATAGGTTTGCTAACTGGGTCTTTGCTAAATTGCTGTATTATTTTAGACCAAAGAAATCTATAAATGAATAAAGGTATTAGATAATTGTAATCACAAAAATACTGTCAATGTCGCAGAATCTTAATATTTGCTGCTGATTCACTGACTATTAAATGAACTCACCCTCTATAGAAAATACAGCACGCAAAAGCAAGTTAGCTTTGATTGACATGGAACCCTAAGCCCCGCCCCCGGACGAAATGCCAAGACTTTGGGGTTTCCCGGTTTTTTGGTCCATGGACGTCTCACCCAGTACCTTATTCACGTTTTTGTCACACGGGGCCGGTGATGGTTAAAAGGATAGCTCTCACTCTGTGTCAACATCTGTAAGGATATAATGACTAACCAAAATAAGAGGTGAATTAGGAAAAGGAGCAGTACAATATACTGAGGTATACAGTCAAGAAATAGAATAAATCCAACTGGGTGATATATCCTAGTCAAGCGAACAGTCCTCAGCGCATAAACCATCTATGTTGGGCTGTCAGATGTCAGTCCGTCAACCTTTGTGAACAAAATAAAATAATTAACAAACAGACAATATCTTTATCATTCATCCATTATGACATCGATAGCTGACCAACATGTAGTGCCCTCTAGTGCCATTACAATTTCACTACATTTTGAATTTTAATAAGGAAAATGTGATTTATCATTCATTTACATAAAAATCTATACAGTAAATTTAAATACATTTATTTTGTTAGAGCAGTACCAATCACCACATTATTATATATTATATATATTATTATATTATATTGTTACTTATCATAAGGCTACCTTTTAACTTTTACATTAAGACGCAATTTAAAAAATGTATTTCCTACAAAAGCTTTGCAGGTGTAGCATTCATTTATCTAAATACCATAATCGACCAGTAACAGACCCATACTCGCATAGAGCTCAACAGTGACCGCCCACGGGTCCGGAACTAAATTTCCCAATCATTTTTCTCATAGACTTTACGAAAAAAAATAATATAAAAAGTTTGAAAGCTTGCTCGGGGATAATCAGCTACGTGTTAACTCAGGACCACAAAACTTATATTTTGATTTAAAATCTGCTTCTGAAACTACTTTATCAACTGCGAATTTATTAAAACATTTCACAGAATCTTGCATTTTAAACGGACTTTATGGACTTAAAATAAGCTCATTATGGAAATTAGTTAGCACGTAGCTGTGCCTTTGAACTCTGAATATTTGAATTTTTCGAAAAGTCTATGGGAAAAATGAATCGAAAATTTACTCCCAGAACCGGAGCTGTCACTGTTGAGCTCATTGGATGATCCATCTAACTTCCTGGTACTTTCGCATAAACAAATTCTCCGACCCGGGCCAACTTAAATACATTGTGATTTGTTCCGTACTATGTGCGGTTACTTGTTTTAGGTAAGACGTGTTCTTGATTTGCTTGTTTTTAATTTACAAATTTGCTATTGTTTTTGTCTCTTGTCTTTAGCTATAAGTACAACTTAGCCTACCGGAAATCCATCGCTTTGTCTGTAGTAGTTTTGTTTCTGAGAAATGCAGAGTAGATCGTAACATAGCAGGATTTTCCGAGTCACTAAACGAGTGCAGATAGGTCAGAGAACACTCATCAGCGGTGCAGGCTCATGGGGTTGTAGAGATAATTTCTGCTCGGCTTTGGTGTGTTCAGTCTAGAAATATGCCCCTCGCAGAAACACCTGGGGCCTGACGGTTTGATCCCCGCAAATGTTGCCATTAGGCCCATGAGCAAGACGCATCAAACTTTGTGAATAGCGGGACTCCAGACTAACAAGTTGAGTTGGGTGCATGGTGCATTTGGGTGCATCATCATCATCATCATCATCATCATCACCATCATCATCATCACCATCATCATCATCATCATCATCATCATCATTATTATTGTTATACATAGAAAGAGGTTTAAAACTAAAGGATTGCCTAGATTAGACATATCTAGACTTATCGGCTGAGCATAGGAATGTTTTTGGTAGTTGATTTATTTATCATTAGTCATCAGTTAGCATGGTGGCACATACACTGCCAAGTTAGTTTTAACATGGTTTGAAAACTGAAGAAAAAAAAAAGTTTTCAAAAAATACATTTACAGTTAGCTTTGCGGCCTGTGAACCTGCTCCTACTCTATTTCAATACTAAGGACTGATAGCACAATGATAATAAACACTTAATTTAGACAACAGAATGTGATTTTCAACATTAAATGGTAGTATTTTCTTTTCCATTTCCATGTGGCCTTATATCTGTGTAATCCCTCAGTCGTCCAGGTAGGTTCCATAGTGGTCCATGAGCGTATACTAGTCTATGTGTCTTACACTGATCATTCTCAAGATCATTCTAAAGCTATTCAGGAAAGGTGATTGTGACTTTTTAGTATAGATACCTGCTCAAATTAGTATCTATTTTCAATACTATTGTTAGTATTGATTACTATCTGATGTTCGGTACACAGTTCGATATACTGTGATGTACTAGTCATTGTTCTTCCGACTCTATGGCTGGAACAGGGAGAGACCGTGGCACTGACAGCGTGTGGTGTGTGTGCTTTGTTTTAGTGCACAAGACCAAACATGACTGACACTGAGAGAAAACAGGAGGAGATGAAAGAAACGGACGCTTCTAAAAAGCAGCTACGCTCTGAAAAATCCCTGCGCTCCAAAGAATTTCCACAAAGGTCAGTTTGAATAAAGTAATCCATATATATATTTATACTGTTGTTTAATAATTGTCCGAACAATCATTTTTAACAACAACAAACAAGTATTTATTGTGTGAACCTTTTGTGGAGTGAATGGGTTGGATGGCACTATATAAATCCTGTTACTAAAAGCCCTTCCTGTAGCAGACTATTGGTTTACAGGTTTTTTTAATTGACCAAAATTGTCATATAATACTTTTTGTGACTTTACATTACAACATTCTATTTAAAGTCCTATATTACTCAAAATTGAGTTGTGAGCTTTTAGCCACGTTGTTACCTCCTCAAAAACATACCTAGAGTTGTGTTTTGTTTCATTCACACATGTTTGAGTAACCTTTTATTAGTCTGTCTACATCTCCAAAGCTCAAAATGCTCTGTTCCGCCTTGTGATGTCATGAAGTGGTAGTTTTAAAGTTAACAGCTACATTTTACCTTTTGTTCTGTTGAGACTGGCAATTCCGGGGCTAAGATCATCCAAATTATTCTAGTAAAGGTGTATGGAGTTTAAAAACACAGTGGAGCACTTCCTGTATTATCACATGACATCACAAGGTGGAACATAGTGTTTTCCATTTGAGATAAGAACTTAGCCTAAATATACAGGATTGTGTGTTAAACGTGCGCATGAAACAAAACACAACTCTGAGTATGTCTGTGACAAGGAAACAACATTATAACATAGATCAGAAAATAGTGTAACATGGGCCCTTTAATGTCATTCTTAGTCTCAGTGAAACAAGATCGGAGCCCTGCTGTATTCACACAAGCCTCAGACCCTGACATCACAAAGTACAGCTCAAGTGTTTCAGTGAGGCAAAAATACATTAAGGGTTTTCTAATTGCTTTTATTATCCAAAATGAAAATCCACAAATATTTTTTTATTTCCAATGATGACAAAATCTATTCTCCAGCTGTATTTATCCAACCACACCACAACATCTGCAGATTAACACGAGACATTTGACCTGCCCTCATCTCAGTCTAACACTACAGGAGGATGGGAGGGCATCTGAAATGACAAAAGATTTTCTACTACTTTTTTATGCCCTAATTTACACATGCTTAGGGCATAAAGGCATGAGACCAGAGTTTGTAGCGTCTGATATCTGACTATAATCAAAGTGAATTGTAAAATGTAACAGTGACAGTCCTGAGTGGCTCCATTTAAAATTCATCGTCTTGTGCACAGACAGCAGCGGAGGAGTCGACCATCCACATGTGACATTTGTCTGCGTGATCTGGAGGCAGCCGTGCCCCGCAGCTGTGGACACTGGCTTTGTGGAGAATGCATCAATTCACATTCAGAGAAGTCCTGTCCAAACAGTGGTACGAATATCTGACTTTATGACTGTTTGATTGAGCACAGCACTGTCTTCTACTTTATCCTGAGAACATGTTTGGAATTATGTTATATTTGCACACACTGCCCGTACAGGAGGGGGCGCTGTAATATATTTTTTACAAATATTTTTATTAAGAACACAGGCAAAAGAAAAATTACAATGAAATATACAAATTAGTTGTCTTTGTTTTGTTTTGTTTTTAAATGCACACGCACAGTGCGATAAAATTGTACAAAATATGAGCACATATTACCCATACATATACGTGTAAAAAATAAATAAATAAATAA
>JACM01027984.1:0-15394 GCA_000787095.1 Periophthalmodon schlosseri
TCGAAAATGTCAGATCCATTGGAAACTCGGACATTATTGTATTTATTTTTTATTTTGCATTTTATTTTATTTTAAACTGCTGCAAACACTGTATCTAGTTAACATCAGAGAGGAATTGAATGTCATTGCCCAAATATTTCTTGAGCCATGACATAATTTTGAAAACATTGACGTGGAAGTCCTGAGCATCCGGTGGAGGAAAGTTACTGGAAACATCGTCGGAGCCGTGAGTGCCCCAGCTCACCACCCCAACCTGCACAAAAACAAGATATTAGGGCTGTGGACGTCTAAAGAAATTCTTGGACATTTAAAGACATGTCTGGCCAATTGATTAGTCTACTAAAAGGGGGCTAAGCCAAAGACCTCAAAACTGTTATGTATCTCTTTGTATCGGACCCAAATTGTGAGGACCTCAGGGACCGGCCTCCTGCTGGTCAAAACAGTTCTGTTTAGCTGTGCATATGACTGAAAGGTTTTTATTCTGCACTCTTCTCTTTTAATGTTGAGTTTATGATGATTATTTGTGATTATTTATGTGTTGATTTATAAGAATTGTGATTTTAATGTCTTTCTTATTCTGTAAAGCACTTGTCTTGCCTTGCCTTATAACTAGGCTTATGAGAGTTCATGCAAAAACAACTGTTTATGCAGAAAAAAGTAACAGGAAATTGTACATTAATCTGTAATCCCAATTAAACTCACTCCTTTCTGGTGTTTTGCATATAAATCCTTATAAACTTAATAAAATAATTAGTCAACTGATATAAATTTCTGTTGACTAAGACGCCATTGACCAATTAATAAACTTAATCATATAATCAATCATAGGTTAAATCATATAATCAATCATTGGTTAAATAAAGATAATTCTACTTCATATTCCTAAATTTTTTTGAAATCTCTTCCTGGCAGCAGTGCCCCTAAAGATTGTCCTCTAACCCAGCAGTTCCCAAACTTTTCAGGAAGGGACCCCCAAAATAAGCAACAGACCCCACAGTGAACCCTAAAGCCTAACCCTAACCTAATGTCACTAAAAGATCTTGTTTTCAATTAAAGAGTAGATTAATAAGATTATGACACTGTATGTTGAAATCATCCTACGATCCCCAGCTCCCCCAGTTTTTGCAAAAGTGAAAGTAAATGCGTAAAACTACTGCACTTTGTGGGTATTATAGATTATAAACCAGTCAACAATTATTGGCCACATGAGAAAAGCAAATATTGGATATTGGTATTGGTAGAAAAACAATATCCATATTAGACCATATTTCAAACTCACAAACCTGAAAAAAGCGCTTTCTCTTTTCAAGAAACAGAGATCCCCCAGAGTCTCCTATAACAAACATACTGCATTTAGTCACTCATTCTCTGTTATAGTTTGATATTGATTTGATAATTCCATGGTTTTGAGCTGGTCCAGACCTTTACGGGTGATGGAGTCCTTTTTGTTTATGGTTCCCCCAGAACAGAAGAACCGCTCCGGTACATACTCCTCCAATGTCACCTCTGCACCACTGATTGTCTTCCTGGCTTTCTCCACACAAGCGCTCCTCTGAAATGGGAGGTAAAATTGTTCAGCCATGTTTAAATCACCCTGCATATTTTGTCTGTTTTACCTGACTTCCAGTGTGAATATGAGTTTCTTTTCGCTTGAGGCCTTGTGAAGTTTTTTGAATGAACGAAACAGATGTCCGATTGAGCGAAATCAGTTCATTCCCTGCACAGAGATATTAACATTAACATATTGACATTGTTATAGTTTTTCTCATATATACTTTATAAATTATCAACATTAAATATAATGTACTGTAAATATAAATGTACTGGCGGTAATAAAGTACTTACTGTGCTGCTCACATGTAGAGTTCACTTTCTTCATGGCTCGATTCGCCGGAACAGTACAGGGTAAGCAAATAGGCCTATAACGAGAGTACGAAACCCAGTATTATTAGTAAGTGAAAGAGTCACAGAAACATAAGCTACATAGATATAGACAATTGTCCGTTTTGCCACGATACTTTTAGATTATGTAAAACTGTATCTAATTTAATCTTGAGCATATATTTAACCAGGAATTGGAAGATTATCATTTGTTAACTCATTCCTACCCTCTCACTTAAATGGCCTAACATTTGTCTTGCTACAGTACAGATATATTATACATTTTTAGGGTCAAAATGAGATCGTTTGCATCTAATTACAAACCATTTATCAACCATGAACTAGGAACTAACACTGCTGTGCTGTTACCCAGCAAACAAAGGTGACAGAAAACAATAGGACCAGGGCCATTAAGGTTGAATGGAGGCTTGTTAAGGCTGAAACTGGAAGCAATAGGTGTTTACAGTTTCAGTGTAGTGAGCTCCTCCCTTCAGGTAGATATAAGGCAGTATCTACCAGTGATCTGACCAGAACTGAAGAAGCGGCTTGGATGAGCAGCGAAACGTCTTCACTCCTACAATTTTTTGTCCAGTTGACAGATTCAACTTTGGTTTTCACTATGGATCAGACCTGGACGACTGAGGGATTACACGGACATGCTAGTGGTTGTTGTTGTGGCCTCTAAAAGTTATGAAAAGTGCTTATACCATGGTCAGTGAGAATTCTAATGTTAACTGCCCTGCATTATTTTTGTATAACTGCACAGGTAGTCCAGAAACAGTTAATCACTGCTCTATATCACTACGCTGAGAGCATTACCATAGCAATAGGTAAACCAATGAACTATTGTTAGGAGGGACTAGCTTCAACTAAGGAAATGGCTACACATACCCAGATATTTTTATAAACATGAAATAATATTAAGTCACCTGGCTTTCCACGACAAAGGTATGGGCGTATCCACCTCCACTAAAGCAACATCGTAGTCATAAAACTCCTTTACATTCCTCTGCTTAAGGCCTTCCACATTGTATTTGGGATGCATTATCACTTGTTTGGACATCACACTGCTGAGTTTATTACCTACAGAAGAAATGCACAATCATTCAGTGTATTTTTACCAATAATTAAGGTACTAAAAACACAATCTTCTATTTAGCTGGTAGTTATAAGATATTTGATATATTGTACTGTATGTCACAAATAAAAGCACCTCAGACCTGTTTGTGATTATTGTCAACATACAAGTTAAAGTTCGTATGACAGGTTTACATGCTTTTGGTGAGATAGTATCTGTGGTATATTACAGTTTGACATCAGTCAAGAGGCAGTTTTGAAGGAAAATTGAAAAGATTACAGAAAGTAGCGAAGTAGGAATAACCCTGTCTATGTCATCAATACACAGGGGAAATTTGTGTGCAAACAATGATTCTTCTGGCAGTTCAAACATTAATTTAAGAAAATAAGAGTGATGTTATATGTTTTTACCCATCAAATAAATACTTGCTTTGGTTTACATGGTAACAGCAAGTAACACTTATGTGATGTTATGCTGCACATGTCCAACCAGGAAATAAAATTATAAATTTGACAAGAAGACTTGACAAGAACAGCAAAATGTTGAATATATACTATGTTTTTTTGTGAAATTAATAGTCAAACCTGTCACATGAATTTTTAAGTGTATGGTAATATAAATAAAATGTAAAACACAGTACTCACCATATTTTATTTCAATTTTTTGAGGGACCTGGTCTGAACCTTTTCTGCCAAAACAATGAGCCGCTGTCAGCACCCAGTTTTGGCTCATAATGGATCCAGAGCACTTTTGTTCTGTCCGATTCTACAAAAGAGGAAACAAATAAAATACATAAAATAAATACATGATACAATTCCTAAACTGGTTCTTACCCCTGCAAAGGTAACATGCCAGGGATGAGTGTAAAAGCTGTTGTCATCTGGCACATCCTCTTGGGCCACTCCACAAATTGTCACTGTTTTGTCACCTAGAACAGTTAAAAGAAAACATATGTTACAATTATTTTATTTTTTGAGTATGGGTGAGAGAAGTGGGGGTAATAGTGGCGTTTATGGTCATGTGACAGTGGTAGCTTGAGAAGATGGTAAAGACGGCAGTTTTTTTGGTGAAGGGTATAGGTTTGGGTATGGCACCTGCTTGTCTCTATAGAAATATTATTGCTTTGCCTGGAATGTTCCACAATATGGCATTAAACATATGTATTTCCATAGAGATCGCAGGTGACGTAAAGGTCAGATCTGTGGAGAGGCACCCTGCTCACGGTAAATGCATGTTTTTAAGGTACTTTTGAGCAATAAAAGCACCTGTAATTAACTAAATCCTACAAGTTTAATGCCATACTGTGGAATATTCTAGGCAAAGCAAAAGCATCTCCATGGAAATAAGCAGGTGCTTATCCCTCGCGCACAAGTGCTTTTATGACTTTTATGATAATATTATTCTGAGGTAGTACTCACTGATGATTAGGTTGAACACTTCTCCGAGGTCGACGTAGTTTTCTAAAATGAAAAGGTGCTCCTCGCCGCGTTTTTTTGAGGCCAAAGAGTTCAGTTCCTCTTTCTTTACTTTGGAGCCGACTCCAAACACATAAACATCTGAAATAACAAACAAAACATCAAAAATACCACCAACTATCCTCTCCATCATCGTCACATTTGTTTATTCACTCTCCCTCATCTGTACATAGCCAAATCATATTGACCTTATTCCGCCCCACCCACTTTTGCCTCTAAATGCTACTGAACCACCGTTCCTTTGGTGGTGGCATTTCCAGTTAAGCAGGAATCCCATTCATTTCAATGGAGAATTTGAGTGACATATGACATAAAGTACGGTAGGTTGATTTGGGTAAACTGTTCATGTTCACCAAGTCAACAATGCACCGATTCTCTCCATATAGAACCTTATAGAGTCCAAGATCGGCAGCCCCATGCAAAATAATACAACCCGAATAACGATGGCGGCCTCCAAGGCAACTTCCGGAATAAGGTGAATACTAAATTTAGTTACTGACTTTATCTATGTCTGTAATTTGAATTAAAAAAAAAGCAACTTCCGGAATAAGGTGAATACTAAATTTAGTTACTGACTTTATCTATGTCTGTAATTTGAATTAAAAAAAAAACAAACTAATACCTAACAGCCTCTCGTGGGTGTGGTCAGTGGCTGTGTGGTTATAACCAAGAGTGCTCCTTATCACTTTCAAAGCAAAAGATGACGTATTTCCAATATTAGAATAACCTGAAACAAATAAACATAGTTAAGTGTAACAGACTATATTTGCTTAGATGTTAATGAACGAACAAAATGATTTACCGTCAGTTTCTATTATGATTACATTCTGTGTCTCATTGAAGTGGTTTTTTTCACTTATCTTTAAAAAAGCTATTTTCTCACTGACTTTGGACAGTGCACCAAAAAGGTTTGTGCCGGTTTTTGATCCATGCCCTGTAGAGAAGAATACAGTACAGTAATGTTATCAAAATGACTCAGGCCTGTGCAAATTATATTAAGCAAAACATTAATACCAAATTACTGTAATGATCTGAAATTTTGTGTTTAGTTCAGAGGTGACACCTTTTGTTATTCTTGTAACTGTTTATGTGTTGTTGTTAATGTAACGGCTTTTGTACGTGACATTTGGTTGCTAAGCCGAAAGTTGATGTGAAGTTCTGTTCGTCAGTTAATGGTCTGGTTTGGAGGCTCTAGTGAGTTGAGGCTGCTGTTGTTTTGCTCTTGTTTTGGCGTGGGTTACGGCCGACAGCAGCCCTTGTGTTCAGAAAATAAACAACCACAAGAAATTTGGTGTGTTTACTTACACCAGAACGCTACATTATTATTACTTATTAAAAACCAATACACATTTTTATGAGCTTCATCATATTTGAAGATAAAATATTAACTTGTTTCCTTATACATTTTGCTTATTAAAAGTGCACTGTGTCACTTTTCTGGTTTGCCACCTGCTCGTTTCCTTGGAGATTGCTTTGTTTCAAATGCTCAACAGTATAGCATTAAACTTTTCTATCTCCATGGAGACAAACAGGTGACAGCACCAAGCAAAGTTACAGGTCTATGGAGAGGTTCCCCGCTCACAGAAAGATTGCATGTTTTTCCACATTTTTTTCATGCCATAAAAAACATCTAAAATTAAGTGCTAAATATAACTTTAATGCCAGACTGTGGACCATTCCGAGCAAAGCAATGATCTCCATTGAGACAAGCATGAGACAGAACCCTCGCCGAAAAGTGAATGTAGTTAAGATCTGTGTTGTGACTCATATCGTTATAGCTATTGGTATAAAGTATGTGCATGTTTATGAATAAAGGGCCTTACGTTTTGGGTCAAAGTGCTCTAGAGCGGAAATGACCCGGTTTTCATTGTCGCGGGTGTAGACGTTCAGGATGTCCACGATGTCTATGACTTCAGTGGCAAAAGACAACACATGGTACCTAATCTGGACTTCATATGTTGCCAGCTGCAAGAAAATTAGAAGATTGGATGTCACAGTACTAACATTGGAACTCAGTTTCATTATAAATCACAAAATCATTTTCAATATCATAGTGACAAAAAATCCACAGAAACTATTCCGCAGTGAGAAAGCAAGCAAGCAAATATTTTAGTAAATACATGTATCCATCTCCTCGAAGACAAGCAGTGGCGTCAGAAGGCCAAATTACAGGTCAGGTCTATGGAGAGGCAACACCGCTCACAGTAAGGATGCCTGTTTTTCAAGGTATTTTTGAGCAGTAAGCACCCAGAATGAAAAAAATTCAAGATAGAATCGAATCTCAAAGATCTCAGTGACACATCTGGAGAACCCATAGACTGTGTATATAAATGGACATTGCTAACCTGCTAGCTGCCGTGTTCCTCCACCGGCTCTGGCTCCAGTTCACTTTACATTGAAAAATTGTCGCCCCTCTCTCTGTAACTACTGCAGTGAGCCTCATCATTTTGGTTTTAAAATGTTCGCATTAACCCGCTCTACATGATGCTGGGGTTTTTATTTCTCTTTTATGTCCGTAAATAAAGATATAAACATTAATAACAGACAAATCAGTCGCCTTCTTTCCCCAAAGTCGCTCCAGCTAGCGTTAGCAACAGGTTTGACTGACAGTTTTGCTAAGTGCCCGTTCTGTGCTAAACTAGCAGTGCGGGCGGGAAGGGGCGTTACCTTAACCAGCCCCGCTCTGGACTGGCTCTTTTGTTGCTATGATATTTGTGGTCGGAATTTCAAATATGGAACTCGGCTCCAAATTCGTCCCGTAACCACTAGCCTCGATGAGCTTCATTTGGCTGGAGCCGAATGCTATGGGTGACATCACACTCACTTAGTCCACTTCTTTATACAGTCTATGGGAGAAGCCAATACATACTCGGATACCTGCAGTCCGTGCAGTCCGATTTACATTAAGTGCAGGCTAGGAGAGGGGTTCAAGGCACAGAGTAAGAAACAGCCAGGAAAATATTAAACATGTCACTTTGCATTTATGCCTATTAAATATCTGCCCTCCAAGGACCTTGATGAGCACCTGTTTTTCAGTGTAACTTAGACCTATCTGTGATCCAGTGGACCACACCCAGCATCTTATTCTTAAATATTGGACATGTGTTTGGATGTGTACTCTCTCATATTAGATCAGCAACGTTGACAAACTACAGTCTCTACACTGAGCACCCACTGACCACATGTTGCTTTGTTTTGGTCCGCTACATTAGTGAAAATGAAACTTACCGGAGCTTCAATGTATATTTCTGGTCTGGAGAGCTACTAACTTGTGAGTAACACAATTCCTAGCATGTCTGAAAATAAAATGCTTAACGCTCATGAGATGACGCTTATTTATTTCTGCCGAACCTGCAAAGCTTTAGTGCTTATGCTAAGTTACTGCAAGCACCTGAACGCCTCATAGCCCCCGGTCGCACAAGGCTGTGTTTTCTCCCCTTATATGTTCTCTGTAAACACAAACAATATTCTATACATCTGTAACAGTGTCCCTGTCTGAAAAGCTACTCAAACCTTTCTGATGAGAGCGATGGTGGCTGCTCTGGATGACTCAAAGTCTGTTTCCGTGATGCTCCCGGAGGTGTCCAGAAGGATGAACACATTTAGACGACTCCCCGCGGAGATCCCAATTGATCGCTGAAAATTTTCTGCAAGAGAAAAAACAAACTGCTCACAGCTTCTGACAAATATTGGTTTCTTATTATTTGTGATACATAGTTAAATAACATTCAGAGTCAGATTTTATTTTAAAAGCACTGTACCTGATTTTTAAAACATTAAAAACGTGAAACTCTAACTCATTTTAAATGGTTTGCAGTGGTCCAAACGTATTCCTCACTTACCTCATGAATTCTGAACATCCTAGTTATTCACCTTGATGAGTTTATAAGCATTTTCACACCTTTTGGAGACGGAGTTTTGCCACCACAGTAAAACTAACAACAACCTAGCATAGTGAGGACGGACTTCATGATTCTCAGACAATTAAAACACTGAATTATATGACAGAGACAAATTTTGATCAAAAACATGGAAAAAATCAGGTACAGGGGCCTTAAGGCAAAATGTTAAGACCATTCAAATGTTTGGGCTGGGGTTTTTTTCTAGCCCTGTCTGACCTGTTTTATCTTTAATGAATTCTGGAGACAGTACGTCCATGACTCCTGCCAGAGATCCAGCCAGCGCTGCTGCCGCTGCACTGGGTGAGTCAAACATGTATGGGCCTATGGGTAATAAAGAGAAAAGACAATATAAGGCAAAATATATGAAAATTAAAAGAAGTAAATGAACAAAATCAGTGGTTCTCAAACTTTTCACACCAATAAGGACCAATATTTAGCTTTCCAAGTACCATCACAAAAGTTACAATTAATTTATTTTTACATTCATAGCCAACTACCTACCTTTAGCTATCTGCATCCACTCCGAGTTGGAAGAAATCAACATGCATTCAATATATTCCAAATAAAAGCCACTTTAAACATTATGCCTTCAATGTGTTTTTCTTCTATCTCCTAATTAAAATCATAATGAGCTGATCAGATCTAATTCTATCAGGCATAAACCAGGGGGCTAAATTAGGTCTAAAATATAACTAAACCATAGATAAAGTAGTTCTAATGAATTATTAACCCAACTAAGGACAAAAACATAGATTTGTCTCTAACTATAACAAATACTCAAACTGCATAGGTCCCCCCATGTACCACCAGATGTACACGCACCACGGTGTGACAAACACTGAACTAAATGATGTATTGTCTTGTAGTGTTTAGTTTTACTTTGGCATCTCGGGGCAGCGCCGCTCCACTCCCTGTGCTCCAGACACTCTCGGTGAGCAGATCCCAGCAGCTGCATTCCGCTCTGACACCTGTAGCTCACTCTGTCTCCAATCAGGAACTGCCCTGAAAACCGCTGACTGTGGGCTCCTGGAGGCATCCCGGGGTCATCGCAGTCATCAGGTAATTCTAACAAAAAATGTACTGAAATTGAAATATAATTCCAATAATAGTAAGGACTAAGTGCACTGTGTCTCCACTAGTATGTAAAATTTCAAAAAATACACTTATATTCTACTAAGTTTATTTTTTTAGTTTATCTGCGATTTATTCAAGCAGGTAAGTCACATTAAGAAGTAGGCTCTATTTAAGGTAAATTATACTCAAAATACATATAAACTATCTTCTCCCAGATTAAATCTAATCTAATAATTAATTCTGTCATGTTTCTATAATGTAGTTTCAGATCTGATAATGTTACCATAGTCGCGGCAGACAGGAGCGGTCCCGGTCCACTCCCCAGTGATGGTACAGTTTCTGTGGGTCGAGCCGTGCAGCGTGAAACCCCCCCCACACGAGAAACTCTGGACCTCCCCTATTCTGAACCACTGGTTTCTGGGCCAGAAGTCACCATTGTCCAACTGCAGCTGAGCTGGACACATCACATCTGTAACAAAATATGAAAATATAATTTATTCAGTGATATTATTCAATGATGCACTATGTAACATTTATGGTCAAGGGCCCTGCTTGTCTCTCTGCCTAGAGTGGTCTACAGTATGGCATTAAACTTATAAATTTACAGGTCAGATCTGAGGAGAAGTGACCCCACTCATAGTAAGGACGCACGTTTTTCATTGTATTTTTGAGCAATAAAAACAGCTTTTTAATGGACACTATATACATAGGTAGATAACGATGTGTGTTGTTAACTGCATATACAGGCAAGGCAAGTTTATTTGTATAGCACAATTCATACACAAAGTAATTCAAAGTGCTTTACAGAATAAGAAAGACAAAAATCAAAATACAAACAAATCAAAACATCATAAAATTAACATTAAAAGAGAAGAGTGCAGAATGAAAACCTTTCAGTCATATACAGTACCTTTACATGTAGCCCGTGAGACTGGTCGGCCATTGGAGAGTCTCATCGTGGTCCATAATCCGTTGGAGCTGCAGGTTCTGGAGCTCACAGGGAAGGGGTACTGCCCCGGTCTGCAGTGATAGGTCAGAACACTGCCCTCCTGCCCGCCCTGTGGAGGAGGTCACTGATCTTACAACACTTTCACTTTCTATTCATCTAAAACAGGAGAACTAACTCAGTTTACATCAGACTTTAAAATGATTGCTTTATTCTTGAAGTTAACTGTCACCTCTGGACATAACCAAATATTACAACATTTTAAGAGTGAACTTTTAACTGTACTGATGGAATCTCTGCCGCCTTTATCTCATTTTTTTTATTCAATTACACTGTTTATATGCTTAAAATACCTTCATTGTTTCACCACCTGTTTGTCTCCATGGAGATTTCACAAATTTAATGCAACACACTGGAACCATTTTGGCAAAGCAATAGCATCTTCCACCAGAAAGGTTACATGGTGCACCTTTAAATACATAGTTTTTCTAAATCCGGTTTGTGTCCCACCTTTGAATATGTGACATGTCCGCCATTAATACTTGCAGAGGTTGAGCAGTTTCGAGGCTGCGGATCACCATAGACTAAAGAAAAAAAAAAATCACAAAATTATAAAATAAAATTATAAAATTATAACATTTTTATTTGAGTAAAGTTTAAATCCTACCTTTCTGGACTGATGCAAATACAATCCACAGAGTTAACTTGACCAACATTATTTTAAGAGCAGTATCCAACCACATCTAGTTTATTTGACGAGTGGTTACAAATTAATATAGAGCACCAAAATAGGAAGTAGAAGCTTGTATTAGGCAATTCTGCTGGGAAGAAGCCAACCCACTTTCAGAAAAAGAAATAAAAAGTTTATGTGAACTACTTAAAAAAGTATCTAGGAAACACTGACTATGGTTATGCGTTGTTGAGGTTTAAGTGTCATGTAATGTGAGTGAACTGTGAAATCAATTAAAGGTCCTATATTACTGAAAACTGACTCCTGTGAGCCTTTAGTCTTGTTAGAATGTTGTTGCTTCATCATAAAAATTCCTCTAGCTGTTTTTGTTTCATTCACACATGTTTGAGCAATCTATTACTGGGCTGTCTCCATCTCTAAAGCTCAAAATGCTCTGTTCCACCTTCTGATGTCGTTATGTGATAGTTTTAAAGTTTACAGCTTTTTTTTTAACTTCAATTGAACTGCTATATACTGCAAAACACTAGAAAAACCTTGAGCTGTTTAAAAAAAAAAAAATGTTTTCTGTTCAGTTGAGATTGCCACAGAAAGTCTACAATATCTGTGGATGCACCGAGGAGTGAAGAAGTTACAATGAGGCTAAAACAACAGCTGTAGCTTCAAAGTTTGGCAGTTCTATGTCTAAAATTATTCAGATGATTCTACTGAAAGTGTATGGAGTTAAACCATAAGGGGAGCACTTTCTGTATTACCACTTAATGACATCACAAGGTAAAACAGAGTGTTTTCAGTTTGAGTGAGTGAAGAAAACAGGATAAATATGCAGGATTTGTGCGTTAAACATGTTTGAATGAAACAAAACACAACTCCAGGTCTGTTTGTGATGAGGAAAAAACATTACAACATAGATTTTAAAAATGTGTAATACAGGCCCTTTAACCACAAATGTGCAGAAATAATAACTCAAGTACTATTTGATATAAAATTACAAATTCATTATAAAATATGTTCCAGAGTAGTATAGCATTAAACTTCTCTATCTCCATGGAGACAACTCGGTGATGCTTGCAAGTTAAGTAACAGGCCAGATCTGTGGAGAGGCGGCCCCAGCACAGAGTAAGAGGGCATGTTTTTAAGGTACTTCTGAGCAATAATGACAAGGAAAAAAGTCTGTAAAGTAACTAAAATAAGAATTGTTACTTGGACCGGTGGCATCATCTGCTTTTCTGGAGATAGATAGAAGTTTAATGCCATACTGTGGAACATTTCAGGCGAAACAATAACATCTCTATGTAGACAAGCAGGTGGCGAACCCTCCACCAAAGCGTTTGTTGAATTTGTAAAGTGCTAGCATGTGAAGTAAACTTTTTTGGAGCTTAGCAGATCATTGAGAGGATTAAAGAGCTTTAAACCAGGGCCCCCATTTCTCCACGCACTGGTTCAGTCCACTCAGCTGACTCGGCTTTGCTCAAACTACTCTTTTCGTCTTACGCTAAACTTAACCAAGCTACACATTTTCTTGTCTTTATCGGTAAAATGGTGAAGAGTTACTCAAAACTACAATATTTTTGATTTACAAAAAAATCTATGTAAATTTCAATACATAACACTATGCACTAACAATGCATATAGAGCTGTGGATTACTTTGCTGATGTGCCTGCCTGGTGAATATTTATTGACTTTTGGATTCAACTGGATTTTAAGTGTTTGACATGTCTGACCTTAGTGAAGTAGCTGTATACGCAGATTCTTCAGATATTTATAAGGTAAGAGTTAAATGTGCAATACTTACTGTACAAACACTAACTTCAGAACTGGAACTACAACACAGAATTTATGATTAGACTAAACGCTTATAAAATATGGGGGGAGTGCTGGTGCAAAGTTTTAGTCTGCTAATAATCTATTTCAACACTAACAAATTAGTTCGATGCAATGTATTTTATTATATTATAAAGTCTAGTGAAATGTAATGAAGGAGAAAAGTAAATAAATCCTTTTACTTTTTACTCAAATAAAATAATATAAACTATACTACTACTATATAATATAAACACTAATAAATAAAATAATATATTGTAGTGTTTTGGTGTAAGGAAACACGCCGACTTTCTTGTGGTCGTTTATTTTCGGAACACAAGGGCTGCTGTCGGCCGTAACCCGCGCCAAAACAAGAGCGAAACAACAGCACTAGATCCGGTCTCCAAAACAGACCAGCCAACTTGTCGGCATAGCAACCAAGTGTCACACACAAAAGCAGTTACCTTCACAACAACGACATAAACAGTAACAAGAACGACAAAAGCTGTCAACTCTGAACTAAACACAAAATGTCAGATCATTACAATATGTACAGTATGTTTGTTTTCATTTAAAAAGTCACATTACATCTTATATGATTTTTAAAAGGAAAACTAAATCTTAACCAGACAGAGCATTTAACAATTATTATGAGCTCTTTGACAAACTTCCTTTGTCCTAAATTTAAAAAAATACAAAAAGACTGTTAGTGCTTGTGGTCATTGTCTGCTTGCCTTTTAATTGTGCTCCTCAGAATGTATTTTGTAACCCGGCCTTTGAGCTGGAGGGAGAGAGAGAGGAGAGAGTGGAGGGATTCAGGACCACCTCCTCCACCCCTGAGCCCGTCAAACCTCCAACGTCCAGTGAGTCTAAACACAGGAAGAACACAAACTTTAAAGGTGCACTCTGTAACTTTTTCAATGGAGGGTCTACAGATACATTTAATGACATACTGTGGAACATCACATGCAAAACAGTTACATCACCATGGAAACAGTGGTGGCAGACTCTCCACCACAGACTGTATGTATAAAGCTAACATAGCCGCCGTGTTCCAAATAGGAAGTAATTATGGGGGCGCTTTCGGCTCCGTCGACTCTGGCTCCAGTTCACTTTACACTGTAAAACTGTGGCCCCTCTCTCTGTAACTGCTGCTGTCAGACTCGTCATTTTGGTCTTAAAATGTTCGTATTAACCTGCTCTACAAGATCCTGGTATTTTTTATTTCACTATTGTGTCTGTAAATCAAGATATGAACATTAATAACAGACAAATCAGGAAGTTTCCCCGAGGTCACTCTCACTAGCATTAGCAACAGGTTTGACTGACAGTGTTGCTAAGCGCCCCCTGCCAAACTATCGGTGCAGGCGGGAAGGGGCGTTACCTTCAGCAGCTTCGCTCCAGATTGGCTCTTTGGTTGCTATGATACTCGCGGTCGGGATTCCAAATATGGAACTCGTCTCCAAATTGGCCCCTATAACTGTCAGCCTCGACGAGTTTCATTTGACTGGAGCCGAACGCTATGGGTGATGTCACATTCCCTTAGTCCACTTCTTTATGCAGTCTATGATCTCCGCCTGAAAATGAGATAGAAATGAGAATGAGATTTATCGTCATAGTTAGTGTGTACATTCGCAGGCTGGCAAAACACCAATATTAAAAATATTATGTCTTCAAACATTAAGACTTCAGTTATGGTGTGATTTTAGAGGCCAATACAAGTGACCACTGAAGTGAAATTTTACTCAACGTGAACATTTGTGTCAGTATTTCTAAGTT
Source organism: Periophthalmodon schlosseri (assembly GCA_000787095.1). Classification (NCBI taxonomy): domain Eukaryota; kingdom Metazoa; phylum Chordata; class Actinopteri; order Gobiiformes; family Gobiidae; genus Periophthalmodon; species Periophthalmodon schlosseri. The sequence continues at coordinate 14,628 of JACM01027984.1, forward strand.
CCCTTTTCTAATAAAGGATTGACAACATTTTCTTCCTTTGTTAAAGATGCAATTAGCAAATTGTAAACGTTGCAATTTTTTAAGTACCGGTACCACAATTTTCTTCAAAAACAACAAGATATAATATCTTACTCTGCATAAAAACTGCTAACTCTGTCATTTAGATCTGTACAAACTGTTCTGAAATGTGAGTTTTGTATTCGTTTGTCACTTCATATTTCAATCTTTTTTTTCAATTCTTCTGGACACGTTTAAAATGTGAACTTTGAAAAGTAGCAAAATGAAATAGCTAATTGATATGGCAATGCTTGTCCCACAAATCACAATTAGTTATTTTTCCCAAATTGTGCAGCCCAAACTTGTTTACCCTTGTAGCTGTATTTTGCTCACTTTTCTGTGATTTTCTCTTATATTATTACAAATTACTAATCGATACTAAAACTAATATCAAAACTAGATACTCATTTGAGCAGGTATCAATACTAAAAAGTCACATTCACAGGACAGAAATGAACATTTCCTGAATAACTTTTGAATGATCTTGAGCTGTATCAGAACAAGTATAAGACACATAGACTAGTACACGCCCATGGACCACTATGGAACCTACTGGACGACTGAGGGATTACACAGATATAAGGCCACGTGGTAATGTAAAAGAAAGTACAATGATTTAATGTTGAAAATCATATTCTATTGTCTAAATAAAGTGGAGTGTGTTTTATTATCATTGTAGTATCAGACCCCTCCCCGAACCGCCACCTTAA
>KN474765.1:2032-23342 GCA_000787095.1 Periophthalmodon schlosseri
ACTGTTAAGCAGGATTATATTTTTGACTATTTGTTTAAAGGTGCACTGTGTAACTTTCCTGGTAGGTTTGCTTACTGCTTCTCCGTGGAGATGTAATCTCGTTCCCTGGAATGTTCCACAGTATGGCATTAAAATGAGCTATCTTGCATTATTCAATTCAGAGTTTGTTTGTTTGTAGAGCTCAGAAAATCTCTCGAAAAACACGTGTTTGTTCTGTAAGTGTGGTCACCTCTCCACAGATCTGACCTGTAACTTGGCTTGTCGCCGTGTTTGTAGATAGATGAGTGTAATGCCGTGCTGTGGAACATCCTAGGCAGAGGAATAACATCTTCGTTTCATAACAGGTGATGAATTTAAAACCCATCACTGTACACTAAGGAACTACTTCATAGACTGTCTGAATATCTCGATTGTTGAACTTTGATACGGGAGCTTTTAATACAAGATCTCATGATTGTCTACGTCTAAAACTGGCCTCACTAAAACTGAAATGAGAGAAAAAAAAATCTTTTGGTTATTTTGTTTCTCAAAAATGGAACCCATTTCAAGGACATGCAAAACTGGACACGTTGGTGCCACAAATGCACTTTAATAATCTGGTGATAAACAGTTATACTCACACCTGTCCCTATTTTAATGTTTTAAATGGACCTACTGTATGTACTTATTTGTTTAATTTGTTTTGTTTGTATTTTTTTTATTAAGGAATCACAGTATATTCATACAAGATTTACAGATCACCATTTTTCCTTTACATTTTTCTATTTATCAAACAGTTTCAGTGGAGTTAGCTTTTCCCTTCAGCTCGATATGAGGCAGTGTCCAGCAGTAATCTGACCAGAACTGAAGAAGCAGCTTGGATGAGCAGAGAAACGTCTTCACTCCTACAACTTTGTGTCCAGTTGACAGATTTTACTTTTGGGTTTTACTAATTATCAAACTCACCATCTTAACAATAAATGTCGAATCCAGATATTATCAAAAACCAAAAAAAGGAAAACAATTAAAATAAAGTAGAATTAAATTTTAAAAAATGTTAAGAGAGAGAGGAAGAGAAAAGAAGAGAAGAGGAAAGTGAGTGTGTGGGGATGGGGGTTTCGGTGATTTGCAGTATTCCATAAAGGAACCCCACTTCAAATTTTTTTCTTCACTGGTCTTAGTTGCAATATTTATCTTTTCCAATTTAAGAAATCCTAAGACATCACGGGACCACTGGGATATTAAAAGAACTGCAGCAGATTTCAGTAGAAGCTAAATATTGCGCCGAGCTTTAAGTGATGTAAAAGCTAGTATTTTGGAATGAGCAGCGTCAATTAGGTACGAGCTGGGAGACCAAATATAGCTAAAAAAGGGTTAAGGTCGACCTTCATTTTAAGAGCATTAGAAAGTATTTCCGCATATTGTCTCCAGTAGTTAAGTAGTTTTGGGCACAAAAAGAACATGTGACTCAGGATACATGGGCTGGCTTGACATCACTCACATTGGTCTACAACCTGCAGGTACATTTCAGATAAGCGGGATTTTGAATATGGATCATGTCTGATCCATTGTAAAAGCCAAAGTTGAATCTGTCAACTGGACAAGAAGTTGTAGGAGTGAAGACGTTTCTCTGCTCATCCAAGCCGCTTCTTCAGTTCTGGGCAGATCACTGCTGGACACTCCTTATATCTACCTGAAGGGAGGAGCTCACTACACTGAAACTGTAAACAGCTATAGCTTCCAGTTTCAACCTTAACGAGCCTCCATTCAACCTTAATGGCCCTGGCTGGTCCTATTGTTTTCTGTCACCTTTGTCCCTTTATTTGCTGGGTCTCACGACATCGCCAGAACTGAAGAAGCGGCTTGGACGAGCAGCGAAACGTCTTCACTCCTACAACTTCTTGTCCAGTTGACAGATTCAACTTTGGCTTTTCCTGGGGATTCTGAATAATGAACTCTATATAACACTTTAAACTGAATAAGCTGTAATCTTGTAGAGGGTGTATTAGAACGGATAGTTACCGCCCTATGAGAATGAGGGTCTGAAAAAGATATTCCTAGTTCCTGTTCCCTGGTTCTTCTGATCTTAGCTGTCGTGTGCACATCTGTTTATATATTACAGATATAATTGATGTTTTGTAAGATTTTAAGGATAACAAGTCCTCCCATGGGCGAGCAGCTGGGACAGAGGACACGCAATGACGTATTTGAAAGTAACAAAACAAATGAGTAGCTGGAAGATTGTATTTTTTCTGTATTTGAACAGGGCCGCCATGGAAAGGAGAGTCTGAGCGCTGTCTCTCCCTGTAAAAATAAAGATAAATGAAAAATGCAAATGCAAACGCAAATGGCAGACCCTCCACCGGAAAAGTTACACAATGCACCTTTAAAAACACCAAATTGACATAACGAAACAAAACGCAGCAATATCTCTCGCTCGTGCTCCTTATTATGAGGTTATCCGGGGGTAAGGATGAGCTTGTCGCATAATATCGTCTCAAGTATCAAGTCCCAGGACATAAATAACATTAGATTATTAATGACGGGACACGGAGGGAGACGGGCCATAAACGCGTCAGAAACAAGAACTCCACATCTCGTTCTGCCACAAAGCAAGAAACATGAGCTGGACAGTAAATCAAAACCCGATTAGCATGTACCTCAGTTTTAAGCTGGATGCCCTTCCCACATAATATTGGTTTCGATGTTTGAGACTAGTGGGTGACTGTAACGTTTCTTGCCCCAGTGGGTGGTTCATTCCAAGATGTTGAACAGTACAAAACAAATTTTTAAAAGATTCTAATTCAAAATGTTCTTAGCTTCTCTGTCTTAGTTCTGTATCGCTCAAGAAATACGTTTTAAGCTGGATGCCCTTCCAACATAATATTCTAATTGTATTCATGCTTGAGACTTGTGATGTCTAGATGTTGAACAATGCAGAATATTAATGAATCAAAACCCTATTTTCCCTCTTTGTTACGAGTCGCACCACGAACCAGTTTTAAGATGGATGCCCTTCCTACGTAATGTTACAGTTCAGTAATGCCCCAATAGGTAATTTCCAGATGTCGAACAATGTGGATAGAATATAAACAGATAATAAATCAAACCCATGTTGGCTTCTCCTTCTTTCTTATGTGTTCCACCACAAATCAGTCCTAGGTCCTATATTACACAAACGTGACTTTTGTAAGCTTTAAGTCATGTGTTTCATTCATATGTGTTTCAGTAATCCTTTATTATCAGTCTGTTTACATCTCCAAAGCTCAAACTGCTCTGCTCCACCTTGTGATGTCATGAAGTGGTAGTTTTCAAGTCAAAAGCGACCTTTTACCTTTAGTTGAGTAGAGATAGGCAATTTCAGAGCTGAAACTGTCCAAATGATGATATTAAAAACACAGTGGAGCACTTCCTGTGTTACCGCATGACATCACAAGGTGGAACGGAGCGTTTTCAGTACCAAATATGCAGGGTTTATGTGTTAAACATGTGTGAATGAAACAAAACACAACTCAATGTATGATTTTAATGAGGAAACAATATTGTCACATAGATAATAATAAGCGTAATATGGGCCCTTCAAGCTGGATGCTCTACTGAAACAATCTTCTACTCATATTTGGGAATGGTACATGACTAAAATTTCAATTACCCCAACACAGTTCATTTCCAGACGTCGAACAAAACGGATTTAGCATGAACAAAAGGCTATAGGTATCTCATATCAGTGTAAAATCCCATGTAATGCCCTTGTTCACATTGTAAGGGCTTCGACATTGAGTTCTCTGGTTTTCAAGCCTCATTGGTCTCCACCCTCTGCTACTCTCTCCTGCTTCAACCATTTCAGACGCTCATTATTTCTACTACACATCTCCTCATTGTCTTGTCCTATTCCCAAAGCACCAGCCCTGCCTAGACCCCCTAACCCCCTCCTCCATCTGCAGCATCTCAGCCCAATCCCGCTTCTTTCAGGGCAAACCTTGAGGTGTCGTTTAGCAGCGATTCAAAAAGTCTGAAGATGGCATTCCACACTTGGTTGAAAGATATTTGTTTTAAGAGAGCGTCTACTAAATTGATAACCTCAAATTACTTAGGACGTGTTATTGGGCGGGTTCATGAGGCGGTATTATGAAGTTGTATTCCTCTAACAAATATAATTTAGACAAGCTGACTTCTAGATATCGCTTGTTTAACTTGACCCAAAATTCAAGCCAGCACAACATTTCAAATCTTGATGAATTCCTGCTCTTGGTTCCTTTCACACAGACGCCCTGAAGCTACGCGGCATCCATTTTGTGCCCGTGGTCTCGCCGAAACTACCTGTCAATCACTTATGCATCGTATCATATGCTTAAATATACTGTTGCACCCAAGAACACAACAATAAAACTGGGATTCAACTGCCAACCTTCTGTTTATAACATGTCTACCAGTCATGGCCCATTTATATTTGGAAATACAAAAACAGGCCAAGACAGTTCTTCTACTTGTATGTGACAACGATGTGAGAAAGTACCATTCCAAAGACATATTTTGGTGTTCATTTTAAGGTGCGCAAAGTAACTTTTCTGGCGGAGGATATGTCATGAGCTTGTCTCCATGGAGATGTGCACGGTGTTCCATAGTATTCCACACTATGGCATTAAACCTCCATTTATTCAGTTTAGTGTTGTCACTGTACTAACATTTCAAACTGGATTTCGATACTAAGGAATAGACTCCATACTCAATACCGGTTTTGATTCCACAGTGATAAGAAAACCACTATCTTTTGACAATAGAATGTGATTTTAAACGTAGTACTTTCTTTTATATTCCCATGTGGTCTTATATCTGCGTAATCCCTCGTCCAGGTAGGTTTCATAGTGGTCCATGGGCGTAACTAGTCTATGTGCTCTTATACAGCTCAAGATCATTCTAAAGTTACTCAGGAAAGGTTCATTTGTGTCCTGTGAAAGTGACTTTTTTAGTATCGATACTTGCTCAAGTGAGTATCTAGTTTCAGCCCTGACAGCCCTAATTCATTTACATTAAAACCATGCATTCTTGCTGTGAGCAGGGTTGCCTCTCCACAGATCTGGACCTGTAACTTGGCTGGTGCCATTACCCGCTTGTCTCCATGGAGATAGAAAAAATAAACAAAGGCCTTACTGTGGAATATTCCAGGCGAAGCAGTAATATCTCTCTGGCTTATAGTTGATAAAGTGTTTCAGGTGGCGTACCCTCCACCAGAAAACTTACACAGTGAACTTTCCGGAAGCACTGATAGTAGAAGGGAGATTTTTTGCTGCGTCATCGACTGAGACAACTTTGAACGGGCAGTCCTGGTATCACGCTCTGCTGTAAACGGCACTGCTCAGGCTAACAGTTATGGACTACGGCGGTGCTTACACTATAACCTGCCAGCTCCTATGTCTGCTACAAGGTGAGAAAGCTGCGGTCTGATTCCATCTCACTCGGCGATAATGGCTTCCTCCAAATGCCAACCGCTAAAGTGGAGAAAAAAATATGAATAGCCACGGAAAGGTGAGTGGCTGTGAGAATCACTCAGACGGATATCAACCTTGGAGAGATGTTCTTTTATTCAAACCAAATCGCCGGGCGCTGTATCACACTGCTATGCCTAAACAGAAAAATGACCTTGACAACTGATACTCCAAGACTAATTCCAACCTATTCCACGCTGAGAGAGAGGGCTTTTGTTACTGTTTTTGTCAGAAAATATCACAGAGCATAATGCGTGTTGAATGTCACCTTTAGCAGTATTTAAAGAGCTGAGAAGTGGAGCGGCTTAGTACCTCTATGCTTGGAATTGTTATGTCGATTTAAATGTGCTTTCAAAGATAGCACATTATTGGGTACGCGTTTTTGTATCCCACAAGAGCTCTCTGTATTTTGTGGAAAGTATTCGGAAAGCTTTATCATCTATGACTGAGAGAGTGAGGGCACGGTGGTGGCAGATGTTATTACTCTCCATCTCTGTGAAGACAAGTAGAAGATTCCACCCAGACAAGTTACGTGTCGGATCTTTGGAGCGGTGACCTCGCTCACAGTAAGAATGCATGTTTTTCAAGGTATTTTTGAGCAATAAAACACCTTTAATGAAAGAAATATAGTTTAATGCCATACTGTGGAACATCTCAGGCAATTACATCTACATGGAGACAGGCAGATGCCAGAAAATGGTGTTGTAGAGATCATGGATGGGAGACAGCTGGGAATACCGCCGGGAATACCGCCGGGAATACCAGGTGCCAGTGGGGCAGCAGCGGTTCTGGCGCATACTGTTGTTTTGTCCTTAGGCAAGACACACGAAGGCAGCTGTGGCTCTGGAGTGGATGAGTAATGCTCGAAATTGTAAAGTGACTTGGAACGGAGCTATATAAAACTATGCATTTTTAAAATTATGATTATTCTAGTTTTGATATTGAAACTAATGTAGCTCACAGGTTGGCGGTGCAATTCAAGCTCTCACAAATGAATGCTGTTGTATGAATGGGTGAGCGGGTCATTGATGTAAAGCACTTTGAGAGCCTTGAAGGTGGAAAAACTGTATATGAAACTGTGACCATAATACAAATAAATGTAGAAATCGTGGTCTCATATATATATAGGGCTCGATTCGTGCAACCTTCGCTGCAACACTGTCAGATACTAGACCTGAAAGGACATCAGCAAATAGTGCAAGGAACCCAAAGGTCTACAATGTAAGACTGTCTGTATAGACTCGACCGTGACCCGGCTTTGTGACAATAACTAGTGATGATTAAACTGTAAAGCCACTTGGCAGCCCATTATTGCCCTGCCACTGCACGTGAACATGAGGGAGCAGAGCAGGTAATTGGCCAGCGTCTGTTCATGGCTTTCAGTCTGGAGGAGAACCAATCAAACCAATGTAATTAAGATGTGTGTAGATACGCCAAAGGAATGACCAAGGGGAACAGGAGGGCGCCAGCAGCATTTTCAAGTGGCTTTCAGTGCAAAATACAAGTGTACACGACTGTAGTGAGGCCATACTTTCATGTAATGGGGACAGGGGGGAGAACGTGATCAGGAAGTCTGAGTCAGAATGGAATTTGAGATGAAGAAAGGTCAGATATTTTGGGTGTAATTTTTTGTGAAAGTAGACCACAAATTTGTCTCTTATTACCCAAAGAGATGACTCATGTAACAACAAATGTATATGGCAAAATGTTAGAAAAAATTAAGACAATATCGAGATTATGAAGATCCAAGACGTAGTACTTTTAAATCCAACTAACATTATAACAGGTGCACTTGTTTTTTGGGAGGAGGGTCCATCATCTGCTGTTACCATAGAGATATTATTGCTTTGCCTGGAATATTACACAGTAACGGATTAAATTTACTGTTATCTATTTCCATGAAGACAAGCAGGTGACATCATCGTTATCGTGAATGCAAGGTAGAACATTCTAGGTAATTTAACAACTGGTTAGGTCTTTGTTTAACGAGCAGGGTCTAGGGATGACTTGTTCTAGACACTAATCCAATGAGGTTCATCTGGTCTTCCGTTAATTAATTTTAATAGATTATTTTTCTAGACCAAAGTTTAGTTTGTTTCTGACAGTTTCGAGTGCTCACTAGAGGTCTTCCTCAGAGTGGTCATGTGATCTGCAGCGCCATCTGCAGTCCGACTTCTTCAGCCACACACCTGGGATGCGGTCCTGAAGAAGTCGGACTGCAGGTGGCGCTGTCGTCCTGCCTCCACCGGTAGGAAGACAGCGCCAAAACCTGTTTAAATCAGCTGACCGGACACGTCACAGCAACATCACGTGAGGACTCTGAAGAAGAGCGATAGTGAGCAGTCGAAACTGTCAAGTATGAAAACAAACTAAACCTTCATCTGGAAAAAGAATCTATTAAAATAAATTGTTCTGTTGCCACGTTTTTGATGGCTTATTTGACATAAATCTACCCATTTAGTTTGTACAATTTCATGGCTGTATTCTCCGCTTCAGGTAAACAAACCCTAATCTTCTAAAGTGACAGTGGATCAATACCATATACTCCATGTTTTCCTGATTTCAAACAGCAGCACTTTAAAAGGTAAAACTTGATCATGAACGGTGATTAGTTTTCTTTGGAGTCTCAAACAATACCCATCCTGGACACATTGGCTGCTTAAGCTGAGGCCCGGAGCCATCATCGACAGCTGGGGAATACACAAGCTCCTACAGCACGGGGGCGGTGGCAAGTTGTCAGGGAAAACGCAATATGCATTAGACACAATCCAATCTGTCTCGTGGGTTTGTGTGTGTGTGTTCGATGTGCTGGTGGTTGTGAAAGCAGAAAGTGGATAGTCTCGGAGGGAATGCTCAGTGTTAGACTGGCACAGCGTCAGGCAAACCTATTTCATTACAGGCCTGTTTACCTGATTAACTCCACTACTTCATCAGCTGCAACATGCTACTATCACCGAGATGCAAAGTAAACATCTGATTTGGGTTTCAATTAAAGGTGCACTACGTAACGTTTCTAGATAATGCATACGGAACTTTGTCTCCATGGAGATGTTATTGCTTCACCTGGAGTGTTGTTTTTATTGCTCAAAATATCTTGAAACATCATCAACATGTTCCACTGTATGGCATTAAATGTTTATTCAATTACAGGTGTTTTTATTGCTCAAATTACCTTGAAATGTCGATTAAAGATGCACTATGTAACTTTTCTGCTTAATGGGTATGCCACTTTGTCTCCAAGGAGATGTTGTTTCACCTGGAATGTTCCACAGTATGGAATTTAACTTGCATTTATTTAATTACAGGTGCTTTTATTGCTCAAAATACCTCCAAATATCAATTAAAGGTGCACTATCTAACTTTTCTGGTTAAAGGGTACGCCACTTTGTCTCCAAGGAGATGTTACTGTTTCACCTGGAATGTTCCATTGTTTGGCATTAAACGTTTATTCAATTACACGTGTTTTTATTGCTCAAAATACCTCCAAATATCAATTAAAGGTGCACTATCTAACTTTTCTGGTTAAAGGGTACGCCACTTTGTCTCCAAGGAGATGTTACTGTTTCACCTGGAATGTTCCATTGTATGGCATTAAACGTTTATTCAATTACAGGTGTTTTTATTGCTCAAAATACCTCCAAATATCAATAAAAGGTACATTGTGTAACTTTTCTGGTTAATGGGTACGCCACTGTGTCTCCATGGAGATGTTGCTTCACCTGGAATGTTCCACAGTATGGCATTTAACTTGCATTTATTTAATTACACGTGTTTTTATTGCTCAAAATACCTCCAAATATCAATAAAAGGTACATTGTGTAACTTTTCTGGTTAATGGGTACGCCACTGTGTCTCCATGGAGATGTTGTTTCACCTGTTAATGTTCCAAGTATGCCATTTAACTAGCATTTATTCAATTAGAAGTGTTTTTATTGCTCAAAATACCTTGAAATTTCAATTAAAGGTGCACTATGTAACTTTTCTGGTTAATGGTTACACCACTTTGTCTCCATGGAGATGTTATTGGTTCACCTGGATTGTGCCACTGTACGGCATTAAACGTTTATTCGATTACAGGTGTTTTTATTGCTCAAAATCCTTGAAAAACATTCATTCTTTCTGTGAGAGGAGTTGCCTCTCCCCAGATCTGACTTATAATTTGGCCTAGTGACATGACTGGCTTGCCTCCATGAAAATAGATTCCAGACAAAGCAAAAACATCTCCATGGAGACAAAAATGGGACAGCAGCATAGAACAGTGCAGCACAAATAGTCCAGTAAATGATTCTACTAAATTATTGAAATTACTATCCATGGATGTTGGAAAGATGAAAATTTAGGACCATTGCCATAGTAATTAACAGTTAAAAAAAAAAAAAAAATGCTGCCTGTAACAAGAGGCGGAGACTCATGATTAAAGCAGACACAATAAGTGAAAAGTCTACCAACGCATGAAATTACACTGACAGTCAGAAACACACCATCCTCACCTTCATACCCCTTTACACCAGGTCAAATAGAGCCTGATCTGTTGATGTATTAACCCCACCTAAATTATCGCATTACTAGTTAGACTCTGACAAGAAAAACTACTCTTAAATCAGTTGAAACTATTAAAAAAACACTCAAGGTATTAGACAAAAAAGCCCCACAAGCCAGACAAAAAGCCACCAATTATAATTACTGCTGAATGCTTGACACATTTCTTAATTGGGACAACGCAATCAAATATGCAGATTTAATTTTGGTATACAGAGTTTTTAAAAATTCAACCCAGACAAAAGCAGCTTCTAGAGGTGGCTGCTATGTGCCGTTTAGGAAAAGTGCTTTTGGACAACTCTCTTTTGCTTATGGAGCAGGTCAAAGACGTGGAACACACTGCTGCATTTTTTATACTGAGGGGTTGTTCTAACTTCAAATGAACTGCTCTTATAAGTGTGTGTATAGTGAATGTGTTGTGTGCTTCCAGCTCCATCGACTGGCTCCGATTCACTTTCTATTGAAAAACTCTCGCCCCTCTCCCTGTAACCGCTGCTGTCAGTCTCGTCATTTTGGTCTTAAAATGTTCGCTTTAACCAGCTCTACGTGATCCTGGTATTTGTATTTCGGTATTGTGTCAGTAAATCAAGATATGAACATTAATAATAGACAAATGAGGCGCCTTCTTTCCCCGAGGTCGCTCCCATTAGCGTGAGCAACAGGTCTGAAGCGCCCACTCACTGCTAAACCAGTTTCCTTCAACAGCCTCGCTCCAGATTGGCTCTTCGATTGCTATGAAACTTGCGGTTGGAATTCCAAAGCGCCCACGCACTGCTAAACCAGTTTCCTTCAACAGCCTCGCTCCAGATTGGCTCTTCGATTGCTATGAAACTTGCGGTTGGAATTCCAAATATATCGGTTCCAAATTCGCCCCTATAACTGCTAGTCTCGTGGGTGACATCACACTCCCTTAGTCCACGTCTTTATAAAGTCTATGGTACGGACCGGCTGCTTAAATGAGCGCAGAGTTTGTAGCGCAGCACCAGAGCGACCGCCGTATGATGTTCTGTTACTCCACAGTCTCCAGATGACATCAAATACAGCTCCCCGCAGTCCTGAAATAGTCAACTCTCACAACTTCCTCAGACACGACTTGAATAATTTTGGCACCGGGCGTTTCCTTATAGGGGAGCAACATTTGGCTAACCTTTTGTGCAATGGGATGTTACAATCAAAATGAAATCAAGCCTCCAGCAGTCTGTAAAAGAGGAGACAAAGGAGTGAGCCCACCTTCAAACATGAGTAATACGAGAGGTAATGATTTCCTACTTCTTTTGTTGGAATCTGACTGCAGGCGATCATTCTGTGCATAACTTTGAAATGAAACCAGACTAAAGTTGTACGCCTGACTCAACCCAATTAGACAGAACTGAGACGATGCTGAAAATCACAATGACTTTAACAACTTTACCACTGATACCGGCAGGGACAATATAACATTATTAAAATACAACATTGGGAAATCATAAGGATGTATTCAATATTTTGTTTCTTTGTATTAGTTAATTGTGTAAGTGGGCGACAGTAGCTCAGTTGGTGTTTTCTCCGCTGATCCGAAGGTTGGCGGTTCGAATCTGGCTCCCACAGATGAATGCTCTCGTTATGTCCTTGGGCAAGACACTTAACCCATACTGCCACCCGGTGTATGAATGTGTGCGTGAATGGGGAGTGGCTCCTTGAATAGTCTCCTGATTTCTATTACTTGCATTTTTAAAGAGATTTTTTTTCAATATGTTCCATCGCAGAATGAGTTGATAATAGTTGATATGACAACTGAACTGAGCCAATATCTCTCAAGAGTCAATGGAGATTCTGTGTTTAAAGGTTTACTACGTACGTTTCTGGTGGAGGGTTGTTGCTTTGCTTGGAAAGTTCCACCGTATGGTTTTAAACATATTTATTTTTATAATTTCATTTCCAGGCAAGCCCTTTAAACTGAGTATGGAATGTCAATGCATTTCACAAACACAATTAAAAAGAATTCTCAAATGAATTCTCAAATGTGTCAAAATACTGATTTAAACTATCTTTTTTCTAAGGTAAAGATTAATTTAGGTAAAAAACACCCAACCAAGTCCCTTTTAAAATATTTACCTGTAGTGGGCGACAGTAGCTCTAACTATTTCTTTCTAAGGTAAACATTAATTTAGATGAAAAACACTCAACCAAGTCTCTTTTAAAATATTTACCTGTGTAAATTGGACGAGGTTGCAACACAAAAGCCTAAAAAGGTACGTTTTACCTACATCCTCCTGTTTTTTGGCCCACATAAATCCTCACTGCATGCTGTGTTCAATCAAACAATGGTCGCGCATTTCCAAAAGCAGAGTCTGTTGGGGCCACTCCAAGCCAAGCTGCTCCATTTGAATTCAGATCACAGGCGAACCAGTTTTGGCAAGGGCCGCGCTCCCAGCCACCACCTCCACACGAGGGGTCTACGCGGGCCAGCACCCCCGAATCGCACACCTGCAAAACGGGCACTGGCTCTGCTCCGCTGGCTCCGAACTCGCCCACGGAGTCAACTTTGTGCAGGCTGAGTGGACGTGTAAAGGGTCTGGACAGAGGAGCAAAATGAATGAATGATGATGATGGGTTGTAATTAGTCTCGTAGCGCTGAGGCGTATCTGTGGACGGCGCAGACACAGAGAGGTTGGATCCATGCTAGCATCACGTCTGCTGAGCCATGGCAGCCTCACCTACGATCGCAGGTGTTGTCTGGTCTACTGCTTCAGGTCAAAACCAGCACGCCGGGCAAAGAGAGGGATTGTGGGTAAAAGCGCTAGACTCTAACAAATGCGACGAGGTAGATAGACAAGAAAGTTGCATCCAATAGAGAGTAGTTTGCACATTAGTTTGAATCATAGACTGTATATATAAATGGACATAGCTAACCTGCTGGCCGCTGCTTTCCAAATAGGAAGTGACCATGGGCGCGCGTCCGGCTCCATCGACTCTGGCTTCAATTCACTATCTATTGAAAAACTCTTGCCCGTCTCTCCGTAACTGCTGCTGTCAGGCTCGTCGTTCTGACCTCAAAATGCCCATATTAACTCGCGTTACATGATCCTGGTATATTTATTTCGCTATTGTGTCTGTAAATCAAAATATGAACATTAATAAAAAACAAATCAGACACCTTCTTTCCCCAAGGCGCTCCTGCTAGCGTTAGCAACAGGTTTGATTAATGGCGTTGCTAAGCGCCCGCTCCGTGCTAAACCAGCGGTGCGGGCGGGAAGGGGCGTTACCTTCAACAGCCTGGCTCCAGATTGGCTCTTTGGTTGCTTTGATACTCATAGTCAGATTCCAAACATGCAACACGGCTCCAAATTCAAATATAATGAAATGTATAACAACAACAAATGAGCTACTACCATTTGTGATATTCAACAGTATAAGTTACACCTTACATGCTAGGTTAATACGGAGTTCTTCAACGCGTTTTTCATTAAGAATATTTGACCATAAAACCCTATTACAGTTCAGAAAGGAGTTCTAGAAATACTGTGTAAAAGCAAATCTCACACAGTTGTTAATATATGGTTATGATATGCACTCAGAATCTTCCGTTTATAAGCCATGCTAAGACAGCCTTTATTTGTCCTACAATGAGGAAATTCCAGTGTTCCAAAGTTCAAGACCAGCAGAATAAACGCAATCAAAAGTAAAGTTAATAACTATTAACTAATATTATTAAAGGGCCCACATACGATATTTTCTGGTCGATGTTATAATGTCGTTTCCTCATCACAAACAGACCTGGAGTTGTGTTTTGTTTAATTCACACACGTTTAACACACAAACCCTGCATATTTAGGCTGAGTTCTTCTCTCAAACAGAAAACACTCTGTTCCACCTTGTGATGTCATATGGTAATACCGGAAGCGCTCCACAGTGTTTTAAACTCCACACATCTTCACTAGAATCATGTTGATGATTTCAGCCCTGGAATTGCTCATTTCTACTAAACAAAAGGTAAAACGTAGCTGTTAACTTGAAAACTACAGTTTCATGACATCATGAAGTGGAACGGAGCATTTTGAGCTTTTGGAGATGTAGCCAGATGTGTGAATGAAACAAAACACAACTCCAGGTATGTTTTTGATGAGGTAACAGCATTATAACATGGCTTACAGCTCACAATAGTCAATTTTGTGTAATATAGGACCTTTAAATCTAACCCACTAGAATTTTACTTTGAAGAGAGGTGGGATACAAAATGAAAAAAAAGGCTACAAAACTATGAAGTACAGATCAGCATATAAATAAGTGAATGGTACCAGTGGTGATTTTCATTATACTGCAGTAATGGAACATAGAGGTGGAGGAAACATACATATTTCACACTTCCAATGGTGTGAACTATTACAAGCAGAAAACATGCCCTGCAGGTCAACTGTTCATTTACAAGTCTCATGAATGGACATATTCTGAATCAGTGCTATAAATTATATCATAACTACACAAAATGCTCACAATATACATATGTAGGTTCATGTCATAGACTGTATAAACTAAGGGAGTGTGACGTCACCCATGGCGTTCGGCTCCAGTCGAATGAAGCTCATCGAGGCTAGAGCAGTTACAGGGGCGAATTTGGAGCCAAGTTCCATATTAGAAATTCCAACCGCGAGTATCATAGCAACCGAAGAGCCAATCCGGAGCGAGGCTGTTGAAGGTAAGACCCCTTCCCGCCCGCACCGCTAGTTTAGAAGAGAGCGGGCGCTTAGCAACGCTGTCAATCAAACCTGTTGCCAACGTTAGCGGGAGCGACCCCAGGGAAAAAAGGCGCCTGAATTAATGCTATTAATGTTCATATCTTGAGTTATGGGCACAATAGCGAAATAAAAACACCAGGATCATGTACAGCAAAAAGGCGCTGAATTAATGCTATTAATGTTCATATCTTGAGTTATGGGCACAATAGCGAAATAAAAACACCAGGATCATGTACAGCAGGTTAATACGGATATTTTAAGACCAAAATGATGAGCCTGACAGCAGCAGTTACGGAGAGAGAGAGGCAGTTTTCCAATGTAACGTGAATTGAAGCCAGAGTCAATGGAGCCAGACGCGGCGGCTAGCAGGTTAGCTATGTCTATGGTTCAGGTTATAAAGAAATTGTCCTCACGCATCCTATTCATACACATGCAAGGTGGGTGAGGTGTCTTGCAGAAGAACACAACGGCAGTATACAATATGGTCAGAGTGGAGTTCGAACCGCAAATATTGAGTTGGTGGATGAGCAACGTAACCCCAAATCCACTGTTAGCATTTTTCCATTGTAAATTACCAATTACCAATTAAACAAAAGACATATGTAGGTCTATGTTATACGGAAATCCTAACTTGTTCCCATGTAACTTCCCTGGATCAGTCTGGCATCACGCTGGCTCTCCATCTGCCATGTGATACTGGAGTTGACCTCAGATCAGGTGCTGTCAGGTCTGCTGCTCCGGGTCAAAAATAACACGCTAAAAATGTGAGGCAGAAAAATAGCGCCAAGTGACGCAGCAGACAGGATGCAGCATGTGCTAAAGCTAGCTGCCAACACAGAGGAGCTGTCAGGGAGTTGTCGTACCGTACAATCTTTGATCCTCTCAAACATTCCCCAAAATCAGGTTGCATTTTTCGCCTGTAAACAAACAAGAAAATTGCTATTGCGTTTATTTTAGGTCCCGGTGGAAGAGAGAGAATTACAAAGCAACATGGTGTGTTCAATACAAATTATCAGGAGGCCCTAGCTTTGGATGATTCCATTATTCCAGGGGTAAAAATAGCAGCATGGCAAAATGTGCTGAGACTACTTGAGTTTTCACAGGGATTAGGGCTAGGTAAGTGGGAAAACCAACAAGCATAACTCAGGAGTGGATTTTGTATTCAGACACTAATACAGTCAATAGAGCATTACCAAATGTGTTTTTGACACTGCCAGCTGTCTAAGTGCTTTTGTAGAGTTATAGGAGTTTTACATGTTGACACTGCAGATGGAAATGAGCTCAGAGTCCAGTACAAAGTCTTTAATGTCTCCTTGATGAATGCTCCTGTACATGGTCTCTGTAAAATAAACAAAATAAACTAAATATTTGACTTTCTTAAAATGTAAAATGTAAAAAAAAAACCTCAAAAAAACTAAAAAACTAAAAAAAAACAAAAAACAATTGAACCCACTGGGCATGAAACATTGGACAGGTAAAAACATCCAAGATTAGGGACATACACGCTATTTATTTTTATTTATTTTTTATTTATTTGATATTTTACCAAGTAAGTCAACTGAGAACACCTTCGCATTTGCAATAACGGTTTGGCCAAGAGGCGGCATAAAACAGCACAAGCAGAACACACACACAAACACTCACACATCAGTCATAATGTGAAACAGCGACTCAGGACATGAGACAGTGAAACATTTGCAGATTAAAGACATAAAAGTGTTAAAAGCACGTGCGCCGAGCCTGTAAAATACTCTGGATTGAGTCGACAGAGGTAAAAACGAACTAAGTTTTAAAACCTGCTGTAGGTGGTTCCAGTCACTTGCTGCAAAGATCTGAAACGAGGAGCGGCCAAAAGCTGTGCGGGGTTTAGGATGGACCGGGGTAATGTGGCTGTTGGAGCGTGCGGCTGGAGCTGTGGTGTTTAGTAGTCAGCTGAGGTAGGACGGGGTTTTACCTATTAACGACTTGTAAATGAACAATAACCAGTGTGTTTGTTGGGTTTGATGGGTGGTAAACAGTCTTTGATGCCGATCTATAGACTAAGTTTCCGTAATCGAGGATCGGGAGCACTGTAGTTTTAACCAAAAGCTCTTTTGCGGGACGTGTAGAGCAGTTTTTGGGGCAGAATAAAAAACATATTCTTGATTTTGCTTTAGTAAGCTGACTATTAATGCGCATTTTGAAATTTAAAATAGAATCAAGCCACATCCTTAGGAACTTACAGGTAGTGACTGACAATCTGAGTCCCTGAACTCTCCAAGGACGCACTTTTATTTGAGCTCTCGGTGTGTGGAAGGGTGGAAGGTGCTAAGAGGCATCGCTTTGGCATGAACATTGCGTTACATCAATGCGGTGGCAGCCTCTCTTCCGTCAGTCTACCCCAGGGCCGCTGTGGCTATAAGCAGCTTACCACCACCGAGTCCTGAATAAATAATGCACTATAACCCGCTTTGAGTATTTCGAACGCCGCTATGTGAATCCAAGACATTCTCGTCCCTTTTATCCTTGTTTTCGCCCATGCCTGGTTCTGTCAACGTGTCTAAAACTGGCTGGCGTCTAATTTCTTTATCGAACCCCGAGACTCCCCAGAAGCCGAACACGCCACGATTATCAGTTATTACCATCAATTGTACATTTTCATCCTCGGAAAAAAAAAAAAAAGTCACAGTGATGTATGCATTCAAAAGCTCCATGAATCACACAGAACATCACTCCTCCAAGGGCATGTAGTCTGTGTCCCTATGGCATAATGTTCCCACACTCGTATAACACCGCCTTATCCATGCATCACCACATTTATATTCCCTCTCCTCCAAGCTACAGGCACATCCTTCAAAAACTCCGGATCAAGTAAATCGGAAAACTCAAACAAAAGAGCTTATTTACATTCCGAGGCAAAGTCGGCTCCGTCGACAAAGGCCAATTATTGTAATGTAAATGGTCCACCTTTGTTCCACTGGCGGGTAAGAGTAGATCCCTATCGCGTTCCCTCCCTGTCTCCGCGGTGCACCGGAGTGAGGGTGGATCAATAGCAGAGGCCATGTGTGAATACTTCTCAGTGGTTGTGTGATATTGTCGCCGGGAGCTCCAGGGAAGGCTTAAAAGCACAGACCAGAATAAAGGCGCCACAGCAGCAGTACTAAAACACCTCCTATTGTTTCACAGCGCGGCGAGAACGAGGCAGCATTTTAAACCATTTTATCTTAAGGCTTTGAAGACAAACGTGGAAAGTGAGGTGTAAATAAGTAATGATGGTGATTCTTCTAAATTCGACATGGAGTTTGCGTTAACTTGGTCTGGAAGAAAAAAAAAAAGTTATCGAGATATTTTTTTTCCTTCATGTTGAATTTTTTTTTTTTTTTTTTATTCAATTGTATTTTTTCTATGAATAATATGAATACAAAAATGTTTATCAAGACTGAGTGCCTTTACTGACAGGAGGGCAGTAGACCTCTTGACCTTTTATTTTCATATTTTATTTATTTGTAAATTTGTTAAGACAGTCTTTACCCTGAGTGCCTTTACTGACCTCTTATTTTCATATTTTATTTATTTGTAAAGGGACAGCACATATTAATGAACATTTAAAAATGTAAATATCTAAAGATTATAGACAATGATTATACGTTTTTTGGGTTTGTTTTTTTTTTAATATATATAAATAACAACAACAAGAACTGATTTGTAGCAAAATAAAAATGTATTTTTTCAACTGGACAAAAGTTTTAGAGTGAAGATGTTTCTCTGCTCATCCAAGCGGCTTCTTCAGTTGTGGTCAGATCTTCTTCAGTTGTGGTCAGATCGCCGATGGACACTGTCGTATATCTATCTGAAGGGAGGAGCTAACTATTCTGAAACTAACAGACCTATTTGTTTACAGTTTCTGTTTGTTGGCTAGGTCTATTGAACTACACTAAATGTAAACTGTGCCTGAGTCACATTTTGCATAATCGCTCAGGTCTCTAATGGGCGCTCTCTCATCTATTAGCATACTGCCTAGCACTGTTGTCTTCTTTGTTTTGGCAGATTGGGGTCCTGAGCTGCGACGGTGTTAGTACATTCTCTTATGGAGTGGCTGTTTAGTTTCTCCAGTATAAAGCTCACTGCAGTCTTCACTACACTGAATGGATTGTTTTGTTTGTGGCTCAAGGTTTTGTCCTTTGGGTGAACCAGTTTCTGACCAGAACTGAAGAAGCCGCTTGGATGAGCGAAACTTCTTCAATCTAAAACTTTTGTCCAGTCTTTTGCTATGGATCATACGTGAATGACTGAAGGATTGCACGGACAATAACTGATTTGATTATAATGTTGTTAATTGCACAGCCCTAATCTTCAATTCATTTTATATTTGTAAAACCAAAATCAGACCAGTCACTTTGCAGGACTTAACTAAACTGTTCATTTAACCAGCAGAAAGTCATTGGTGATTAATAACGAACACTCAGATTAACCAACATATATATATTCAAAATACCCAAATATCATCACATTGTTTAATTCATTCAGTTAAAAACTACTGACAGTTTACAACAGCGGCTTCTCTCATCATCACAAATGACTCACACAATAATAATACTTGGGCAATGTGGGTGAGTCTTGCTCAAGGACACAACAGCACGAATCAAAGATAATAGATGTATTTTTCGAGGTGAACTTTCTAAGTGAACGGGGATGTGTTTATTGCTTGCTTCTCTCGGCAAAGTATTAGACTTTGCTGGATGTCAAATGCTTCTTTGTTTCTACTGTTGCCACAAACAAGGATTTACAAGATTTCTACTTATCCAAAAAATAAGTACTGGCAGCAGATTAGCATTTGGAATACTTGATTAAATTGTAATTCATTTCACATGCAGACAGATGTACAACTATGAGGTTTCAATCGCACCATGTTTTGGGGAAACTGTTTCTTTCTACATTAAGCAGTCCAACGCTCTGCTCTTTCACTGATCTTAAGTGTTCGCCCAGTGCTAAACAAACAGTTTAAAAAAATATGTATTAATTTGGCAAAAGTATCAGGCTAGGCTTCCATCCAAGAATTTTTCAAATATTTTTTTCTTATTTATCTTATTTTGCACGAGCCACTGGTCGTTCTCACATAGTTAACAAAAATAACACCCTTGGTAAAAATCTGATGATATAAAGAGCCAAACCACCCTCCTAAATATCAGTAGCGTGCGGTGACTTTTATGGGTAGACGAGCAGACTTGGGGCGGACATCAATATTTAATCGATAACAATTTAATAACGCCACTTTTTATACAAACAACATTGCAAATTAGTACATTTTTTAAATTACCCTTACCCTTACCCTTAATTCCATTCATATAATATTTTGGACTGTATTTGACCCTAGTCCGTGGTCTATTTTTTTCTTCACAGATTTGTCCTACTCCTACACTTCATTTATGCCGCTGAGCCTTCAGTACTAGTGTTATCTATGTAACTATCATTATGAAACTAGCTCGCTGTTTGATTAAATTACCGTCTGTATTACTAACTAACATCTGATCACTAGAAACGTGAAGATACAACCGAGTTATTTGAGCCACTTGAGTTGAAAATTGGTGCTGCTGTCGTTTCCAAATCTCCTCAGACGTTCGATTCGTCCATGGGTTTATCTTGGGGTTTATTCAGCGCCGTTTGAGCTTGTTGTGATCCTTAATACGCATTCGCGGTCTTCTCCGGTTGAGCGTGTGGCGCTGCGCAGCCTCCGTAGCACACGACAACAGCGCAAGTTAATGAGACGTTTGGAACCGCGGTGGCTGCAGTCTGCTCAGTGTCCAGCAGGGTGCACTAAAGGACGCAGCGACTTCAACCATGCTTCAAACAGGGAGAAGCGAAGGGAAAACAGGATTATTCGGATATAATTCGTAACTATCTAATTATACTTTTGACATTTTAGATTTTATTGGTCAAGCACTGCTGGCCTTGATTGCTCTGGCCGCACGCCACTGCTAAATATGCAGCACAGCTCACTGAACAACTCCCTTGAAAAGTAGTAAATACAGTTTGTTGCACATCTGAGGTTCAGTCCCTTGGGTGACCACTACCTGCTCCAACGGCACTAAAGATAGAGACGCGTATTTTTATATTTATCTACAATGTGTGAATATGTAACAGACTGCCAAAACACTTGTGCTGATCATTTCTACCATAAAAAGTCACACCTGGGACCAATGAGGCTAAATTAAGACAATGAATACTCTCGCCACGTTTTAGTGAGTTGGTGCTTGTGCAGCTCAGAGGTGTAACAGGATTTTTAAAATTATGTAATAATAATGCATTTTAATTGGTTGGAAAATGTTTTTCGGGGAGACATGAGGTACTTTAGTGAGTGGATGTTCTGGATTGATTGTAGTAGTAGTAGTAGTAATAGTTGTGGTAGTAGTAGTAGTAGTAGTAGTAGTAGTAGTAGTAGTTGTAGTTGTAGTAGTTGTTGTTGTAGTATTAGTAGCAGTACATTCAAAATATTATCAACACCAATTGTGAATCACAACATGAGGTCTTGCAGTGAGTGAATGTTCTGGACTGCTTGTAGTAGTAGTAGTAGTAGTAGTTATAGTAGTAGTAGTAGTAGTAGTAGTAGTAGTA